>CAUYLG010060092.1:0-35481 GCA_963573385.1 Cacajao melanocephalus | reverse complement strand
AGTTTTCCTTCAGCGGACGCCCTTTCCCCACAGAGCTAGGCCTTCCCGGGTGCAGCTGTGCTTACTGTGAAACTCTCAGTCCTCAGCGCTTCCAATTGCTGTTCTCCTTGTGGGGATGGGACCAGCTGAGCCTGACTCAGGGGGCACCCAGTCGCATATACTCTGCACTGAGAAGCGCTGCGCTGTGCCGCGGCACAGGCAAAGCAGCTGCGCCGGCCAAAAGAGTCACGCTGGCGACCTGTGTGTCTCCTCCGCCGGGAATTTCCCAGTTTGTGTTCCACAGAAATCGTCTGAAATTGCGGCGTCCACTCGCTCTCTGTGCTTTCACTGGGAGCTACAGTCCTGAGCTGTTGTTAATCGGCCAGCTTGGATCTCTCTGCCAGGTGATGAAGTTTTTTCTGTTTCTTAGTTTTCCTTTGGTGGACGCCCCTTCCCCGCACAGCTGGACCTTCCCCGCACAGTAAGCTGTGCTTACTGTGAAACTCTCAGTCCTCAGTGCTTCCAATTGCTATTCTCCTTGTGGGGTTGGGACCAGCCAAGCCGGACTCAAAGGGCACCCCATCCTGTGTACTCCGCGCCGAGAAGCGCCGTGCCGGCCAAAAAAGTCGCGCTGGCGACCCGTGTGGCTCCTCCGCCGGGAATCTCCCAGTCTGTGGGCAACAAAAATTCGTCTGAAAGTGCGGCATCCACTCGCTCTCTGCGCTTTCACTGGGAGCTACAATCCTGAGCTGTTGTTAATCGGCCATCTTGGATCTCTCTCCTATAATTTTAATTAAATCATTTTATAAAGTAGAATTTTTAAATTTGAGATTTTTGTTTCTATGATAACCTAAAAAAAAAGAAACAGATTCTGGTATACTGGCATATAGTTTGTGTTCCTGTTAAGTTTGTATTTAGAATCTGATTGGTGTCAATGCAGTTTGTTAAACTGGTAGTGTTTAATTTCTTTCTTTCTTTTTTTTGAGATGGAGTTTCACTCTTGTTGCCCAGGCTGGAGTGCAATGGCGCAATCTTGGCTCACTGCAACCTCTGCCTCCTGAGTTCACGCAGTTCTCCTGTCTCAGCCTCCTGAGTAGCTGGAATTACAGGCGCATGCCACCACAACTGGCTAATTTTTGTATTTTCAGTAGAGACAGGGTTTCATCATACTGGTCAAGCTGGTCTCAAACTCCTGACTTCAGGTGATCCACCTGCCTCGGTCTCCCAAAGTGCTGGAATTACTGGCGTGAGCCACTGCGCCTGGCTGGTAGTGTTTAATTTCTAATGACTAATCTGTGGATTAATTTTCCATAATCATGGGAAAAAGTAATATATATAATAGTTATATATATGTTATATGTATATATGTTATATAGTTTTATATCTCATATATATTACCATATATAACAGGTATATAGCTTTTATAATATATATTACTATTAAATGTATTACTTTTGGATATATTACTTTTATAGTAATGTATATCACTGTAAAAATTTTTTTAACAATATTTCTACACAAGTTCTATTACTATCCAAAAAACATCTCTTCCTCAGGTCTAATGTCCTCAGTATATAAGGAGAGGAGAAGAGGAGAGAAAGAGGAAAATGGTTTAAATTGATATTAGCTCTAGGGTCCTTTCCAGGATGAAAAATTGAATCCTTTAATACTCAAACAAAAGCCTTTGCTTTTTTTTTTTTCAATAGCCTATGTTGGTTGGAAGAAAAAATACTTGGAAACAAAGAAAGTCACAGCATCAATGGAGGAGGTTTTAACAAACCTTCGAGAAGATTTGGAACTCTACTACAAAAAACTGCTCATGCAACTTGAAGCCAGGGAGATCAAGATGAGACCAAAGAATCTGGCAAACATCACAGGCTGTAAGGTATTACTAAATGTAATAGTAATAGAGAAGTTAGAGAAGTTCTGTTCAAAACACATGCTTTATAAGTACTAGTATTATTACATAGTATTATCACAAGATGCATTGGGCTAACTTTGACTTAACTTGCTTAAACAATAAAAAAAAAACTCAGCTGGGCATGGTGGCTCACACCTGTAATCCCAGCACTTTGGGATGCCAAGGTGGGCGGATCACTTGAGGTCAGAAGTTTGAGACCAGTCTGACCAACATGGAGAAACCCCATCTCTACCTAAAATACAAAATTAGCTGGACGTGGTGGCACATGCCTGTAATCCCAGCTACTCAGGAGGCTGAGGCAGGAGAATTGCTTGAACCCAGGAGGTGGAGGTTGCTGTGAGCCGAGATCACACCACTGCATTCCAGCCTGGGCAGCAAGAATGAAACTCCGACTCAAAAAAAAAAAAAAAACTCATGACGCTATGTAATAGGAGGAAGATTGCTGAGGAGATACAGTCAGCAGCTTTTTTGTTGCCTTTAAGGGGGCCTGATATTTCCTCCTTATATTTTCATGTTAATTTTATTGTAAGACTTCTTTTTCTAATGGTAGCAATAGAGTTGTCAATGGCAAGTAGGGCTTTATATCCCAAACAAGGGAGAAACCTCTCTCTGAATTGTGGAATATATAAATCTTTCCCTTTATCCTGGATAAGGTATCAACTAGGCCTACCCCTGGATGAGAAATAGTTGCCAAGAAATGCTATAAGCTGACTGACTTAGACTAATTATCATTTACCTCTGTACCTGGGACAGGGTCCATTTCCTGACTCTGTGGGAAAGAGACGAATACCTGATGAAGTAGGGTGGGGGACTAACATTGTCTGCTATAGTCCTATTATTTGGTGGTGGTGGCAGTATGGGTTATAACACCCAGGAATTTAAAGAAATTATGAAATTTTGATCAGTTTTCTTTTTTGAGATAGCCTTGAATCAGAGACATGAAGTTTATTTTATTATTAATTCCACCATATAATTAAACAACAAACAAAAAAAAATTCAAGAGGGCATTTAACAATTTGACTTGGGTTGGATCAATCCCACTTACCCAAAAGTGATTTTAAAATATGTTAACTACAATTAAAAGTAAGGATTTAACTTTAGACGAAATGAAATGTTAAAAGTTTACTATTTTAAATAAACTTAATATAAAATCCAAATAGTCTCAAGTAATGATTTATCCATAATAGTTGGTACATTTTTTTAGCATGATAAAACAGTAAGCTGATACTTTAGCTTACTGTTTTATTAAGTTCAATATGAGAATTTTTTCACAAAGGCAGTTTAAACTCTTAAATAACTTCTTTAGAGAGGACCACTAGAACTCATAAAATTTTCTGGACAAAAACCAAAAAGTCTTCTTAAATAGGTTTTCTTGTATTAAATTTCTTGTATTAAATTCCTTTCATAGTAATAGTTGTTGGTTTTTATGGTGCTAATTTAACGGTAACTTTAGAGAAAGTGTTTCCCAAAATGCAAGAAATCAACAGAAACAAATAATTTTTCCAAAGCAGTTTAGTTTACTTTATGGAATAGGTTATTTTCATCATTTGCTCTTTTGATATTTATCATTTCATAGTTTATGTTCACAAGGCAGTTACAAATAAAAATGTTTATATGTTATACTAAATAAATGTCTATCCACACAGAATTACCTTATAATCCAGATCACTGAGGTACAACATGCAATTGACCAGCTTAAGAGAAAACTGGATACTGACAAAATGAAACTCATAATAGAAGTTAAGGTAATTTACATTTTTCCTAATCAGATTACATTTTTCCTAATGATTTTCCTAAATTCACATTATTTAAATATGAATAATGTGTCTTCTACTAGATGTTAAGTTTCCTTCCTGGCAGAGACTGTGCCTTAGTAAAATTTGTTTCTTTCATGGGACATTTTGTATACCAGTTGCTTAGTAGAGGCTTCTGGGCATACTTTATTTGGTGAGAATTGTGTACAACTAACTACATCATAGGAATTATCTCTGAGGTACAGATGTCTTAAAAAGCTTTTTTGTTGAACAGAAAACAGAAGAAGATTATACATTTTCACACAAGTATCCATACAAGCCAGGAAAATTAAAATAATAATCATATGAATGCAGTCATTTCTTTATCAGAAATAGCTTTATGATACAGAATAGTGACTCTGTTCTAGAATTAGCTCTTTTTAAAAAATTTAAAAAAGAAAATTATAACTGTCTTGGTTTTCAGCTAAGAATAAAAATAAGTTTAAAAATAAAAAAATAGAATTAGCACTGTCCAATAGAACTTCATGTGATGATAAAATGTTCTATGCCTGTACTGTCAGATTGATAACCACTAGTCACTTATTGATAACTGAGCACTTGAAATGTAGCTTGTGTGACTGAGGAACTGAATTTTAAATTTTATTTAATTTTAGTTAATTTTATTAATTTTAGTTAATTTTAGATACATATGGCAATTGGCTTCTACTATACTGGACAGTGCAGTTCTAGATTATTTTACAAGCAGCATTCTCAAGGCTATATAAGCCCTGGGTTAGCACTGAGAAGCTTAAAACTTAAAATAGAAGAGGAAAATAACAATGATTTTAAACAAAATATCAGTTAAATATGCACTCAAAAAATAATTTGTTCAGTGAAGGAAAACTGTTATTCAATACATGGAGATAGAGCCAATATGTAAATTTGTACACTTAACAGTAATTGGGTAGGTAGCAAGGAGTAATAAAAATGCCCCCAGAGGCTTGGATTATGACTCCCCTTATGCTGTTTTCTTCTGGAAAGTATGTGCATTAGATCTTATAATCTTTGTATATTTTAGCATTATAAATGTCACTCATGATTTGAAACCAAATTAGAATTGGTAGTAAAAAAACAGTAAAGACAAGTGAGATAGGAGAAAAAAGAGAACAAAGTTTTCAGCCAATAGGCTGGGGGAAAACATCCTATATTTAACTATGGTGCCTGATCGACACGTAACAGACATTATATAAGTTTTATTGATTTCTGAATGATCTCCCTAAAACAGCACTACTTATAAGATTCAGAACTAAGGGACAAAAAAACCTAGCCTGAGTCTCTTTCAACCATATTTATTGAAGATAGTACAGCATAAGTAGTACTCCTCAAAGCTTAATGTGATATCATCTGAGGATACTGTTTAAAAATGCAGGTTCTGACTCAGTAGGTCTGGGTGCAGCCGAGATTCTTCATACCCAACAAGCTCCCAACTGATGCTAATGCTGCTGGTCCACAGACAACACTTGGAATAGTATGGGCTCTGGTACCAGGTGGTTTGAGTTCGAATCCTGGCTGTACCCACTTCACTTACTAGTTTTATATCCTGAGCAAGTTACTTAGCCTCTAAAGGTCTCCATTTCAACTGTAAAATGGGGATAAATACTAAGTATCTGACTCTGCAAAATTTTTGGAAAAAAAAACAGGTTAATACACTTACAACAGTGCTTGCCACAGAATAAATAGTGTATTTCCTAAATATTTAGTTCCTAAGGGCTAGAAATTATGGGGTTTTTTTTGTATTTTGTTGTTTTCACTATTTTCTTTACATATTGAGAACAACAGGTTTTGAAGCTTAAGCAAAACATAAAATTCTTTCTCACTCTAGTTTTTAGAACAGTTCAGTTGTATTGTCCCTATATACTCATAAACAAGGTTATCTTATAGCATATCTAGCCAGTAGATAATTATGCTCATTAAACAGCATTCATAATCTACACATTTACTATAGTAATCCAGTGGGAATGAAAGCACTGAAGGCAAATGAGAGAAGACAGTTAAAGCAGTTACAAAAACCCTATTTACATGTCAATTATGATGTACTTTTAGAAGGGTATGATGAAGTTCACTTTCTGAAAAGTAATTCTTTTTATAGAGGAGAAGACAAGCAGTTTCAGATTTACGAACATTGAAAACTGAACTGGCACAGAAAAAAATGAATACATCTCTACAGTCTCAATAAGGTATGTTAATTTAAAACTTTTATTTATCAAAAAATTTAAATATTTATTTGAACAGATTTGTTTAACCGTTATTCTCGTTGGCAATGTTTTATATAAAGCATAAGGATTCTCTTTCTGGATTTTGCATGTAGGTATTACATGCAAAATGTTTCAGGAAATATTAGATGCAATATAAAGCAAAATGATGACTGGTTAGTTATTTTTAACATTCCAAGTCTTTTACATATTATTTTACAGTGCTATATTTTATAATTTTCATTTTTAATAATCTTAAAATTTAAGAGCTAATATGAATACAAAATTTTTTGCAAAGAATAAATGTGTATCAATAATATATTTGCATGAGAATAAAGACTTAATTTGTTCATTATATCTTAATTAAAAGAAATCTGGAAATATAAAAGAATAGGGGGTATTGAACTTGCATTCTGAGCTATGACAGAGATTAGCATTTAAGAATTTAAATTTTTTTATTCATTTATTTTAGATATATGAAGACAACAGTGATCCAACATATACTATGAAAATTGTTGATTTTACTCTCAAACAATTGCATAAATAGGAAATGTAATATTCTCATAACAGCTAGTTCAATCATCATTTATTCCAATTTACAGGGGGAACATGTGCAGAGAAGCCAGGATTTATGTAAATCTAGAGTTCAAAGATACAGATCTTTAGTCTGTAATTAGCAACTAATGAGGGCAGCCCAGTGTTGTTCTCAATTCCCTTGAGAAAGAAAACAGAGACTTTATTACATTTTAAAAAGTTATTTGTATAAAATTGATCTTTTAGAAAGAGAACTAGTTAAGAAGCTAACCAGTGTCTTTAGATCATTAAAAGTACAGTGCCACTCATGCCTGTAATCCCAGCACTTTGGGAAACCAAGGCAGGAGGAGTGCTTGAGCCCAGGAGTTGGAGACCCGCCTGGGCAACATAGCGAGATCCTGACTCTACAAAAAATTAAAAAGATACATTGCAGATATAGAAAAGGAAAAATTTAACCATGTAAATAAAACTAGCCAAGAATATATATGTCCATAAATGAAGGAATATGAATAATTAGAAGTATAAGTGATAGTGAATAGAATCAAGTTCAACTCCAAGTTATTAAAAATTTTACAGATGAACCTCATAAAAATAATGTAGTTGGAAAATATTAGGTAGTTCTAACTTACTAATTCAAAATATTACTGTTACATTCTTGTATTTTGTGAATACATTTAATCTGGATTCTTTTTAAATTCTCATTGTCCAGAGGTTTAGTTCAAGTACCTCAGAGAACATAATACTATATGAAGTCAGGAAGCAGAAAAATTATTTTCATCAGTTTGATGAACCTAAAGAGGAGACACTAAATTGTGGGTTTTAAATTTAAGGTTTATTAGGGGTTTGGGGGAAGCGTATAGTACAAAATGCTTTTCAAAGACTGGGTTTTTAAAAACTCTAAGGAAACAATTTCTACTTCAAATTATACATACTTTAAAAATCAGCACTGATTTGTAAGCATATATTTTACTATAATGAAGGGAAATACGGCATAATAAAATTCTGAGAGCAATTTTTCCTAATTATAGTTTGAAACATCTAATAGAGGAATATTTAATAGGTAAGCTGACTTGTTTCTTGCTTTTATGTTCCTGGATACTGAAGACATTAATATGTATTTTTCAAATTCAAACAATCAAAACATTTCTTTATTCTTTTTTTTTTGGTATGCCAATAACTAAATTATATAGCAACATAACAAAAATGCAAGAAACTAGATCTGTTTATACAGATAATTTTTTAAAATCTTAATAGTTTGACAAAAAATGTTCATCTCTGAAACAGCTTTGGCTTCAAGACTTCCCACATTTCTTCAGTTTGCTGTTTGGCTACAGCATCTCCAGAGTAGTCAAGACAATTTGCATTCCACATGCCAATGCCCCGTAAGCCATAGCTTTGTATATATGTTGCCTTTAAAGAAATACTCTGAGGGTTATCATACCACACTTGATGAAAGTGGCCAGCAGGATCCTATATAAATAAATTAAAATGGAAATTTAAAGTATTTAGTACAATTCAGCACCATAGGAAAGGGAAAAATAAAAAAATTATACAGTACAGTAAGAGAAAAAAGTTTCTTAGATCCAATTATTCAAAAAGGATACAATGAAATAAAATTTTTAGGGCATAACACTTTCCTACTGTATAATTCATTGATTCTATGTTTGATACAAATGGTCCCCAACTTACAATGATCCAACTTATAATTTTTAGACTTGTGATGGGTTTATTAGGGTATTTCATTCATTTTCAACCTATATTTTTATGGTTTTATTAGGACATAATGCAATCATAAATCAAGGAGCATCTGTACTTTCTAGGTATTATTGCTTATGGCACTTTTAACAATGGCAACAATCACACAAAGGAGCCTCCTAATAGATTCTATTTGAGCTTTTCATGTTCTACAATTCTTTCCTTGCCCTTAGCCAATGATTATCAGCCAAGATGTACATCTGAATCACTTGTGGAGCTTTTGAAATACAGATTCCTGGGTCTCACACCACGTGAAACCTATTAAATCAAAATCTCCAGGGTTAATGCTAGAACATATATTTGTTTTTTGTTTTAATGTTTCATTAGATAATGCTGGTATGCAACCAAAGTTAAGGAGAATCAATGCTCTGGTCCTCTAAAACCAGCTTATGTGCTTATTTGTATTCGCCGTAGTTGCTAGAAGGGTGCCTAGCTAGGAGCTCTACAGAAGATTTTAAGATGAATTATCCAATTCAAAAGGTAATGGCAATGGAGGAGAAAAATACATTCTTTTCTAAGTCTTAACAGATTCATTGTGTAAGAAAGAGTCTGTCAGGTCTGCACTTCATTGGTGACTTAACACACACCTCATTATAAGCCATAAATTAGATTCTAGTCTCATGCTCACCTTCCATCTTAAACAGTCCTTCTGCCCAGAATCAACTATGTCTACCTAGTATTAGCACAGTCTCTGTTAGGAGGCACGTGAGCTAATGGAAAGGAAAAGGGAAAGGAGCAGATCTAGGAAAAAGTGCAAAGGAAGGTGAAAAATATAGGAGACAAAAAAAAATAGACCTGCAACTAAAAATAATTTACCTGTAACTAAAAATAATTTGCTTATTTTTATACACATCTAGGAAACTCCTTAAAGGTATTTCTGAATTAATGCTAGCAATATTTATGTTGGCACTCCTGGAATTAGAATAGTCTCTTAAGATGACTACTTTGGAAGAAAATAAGTCACCTGGTAAATGAATACTCTGTGGCATATTTAAATATAATAGATTCATTGTAATTAAGCAAATCTCAGTCTATATCTTATATTCCTTTCTTTAACATTTTTAAAACTAGACAAAACCATGCATACTCTAGTAATAGTTGTGATTCATTATTAAAAGGCAACTTGTAGAAGTTGTACTTAAATATGACAGATTGTTGAAGATTCAGGGGCAAACCCAAAGACATATACCTTTGAATTTTGCCATCATTCTAGCTAGTACTTTGAGCCTTTTTGATATTAAGAAATTCAAATGTCTCAAAATTGTGAAGAATCAAAGGGCAAAAACTAAGCACATGTAAGACTGATTTATGCATGGTTAAGGCACATTTGCCTTCCAGAATATTGAGTCCAAGATGAGCTGCTATTGCTGAAACAAAAGCTCAAAAGAGTGATTCTCTTCAAACAAAACAGAAACTTGATTCATGTTGCTATAGAATTTTGCAATAAATAAAAGAGGAAGGAAACAGTTATAACTAGATTGTTTTCTAAAGTGACATTAAATGGCCTTCAATGCTTACCAAAATGTTTCCTGAATTCTAAGCCCTTAAAGAATGTGTTTCTTCATAGAAACAGTAAAAAGCTGATTAACAGAGGCTGGGGGTGGGAAGAATAGATGTTAGCCAAAGGACACAAATTTTCGGTTAGACAGGAACAATAAATACAAGAGATCTATTGTACGCCGTGGTGACTAGAGTTAATAACAATGTTTTATGTTGAAAATTCTTAAGAGAATGGATTTTAAGTGTTCTCACCACTTAAAAACTGGTATGAGGTAATACATATATTAAATAACTTGATTTAGCCATTTCACAATGTATAGATATATTAAAACATCATCTTGTACACCATATAGATAACTTTTATCAGCCATGAAATTTTTTATTAAAAAAAGAAAAAGGCCAAGTGCAGTGGCTCACACCTGTAATCCCAGCATTTTGGGACGCCAAGGTGGGAAGATCACTTGAGGCTAGGAGTTCAAGACCAGCCTTGGCAATATAGAAAGACCGCATCTCTACAAAAAGTAAAAAAATCAGCCAGGCATGATGGCACATGCCTATGGTCCTAGCTACTTGATAGGCTGAGGTAGGAGGATTGCTTGAGATCAAGGCTGCAGTGAGCCATGGTTGTGCCACTGCACTCCATCCTGGGTGACAGAGCAAAACCTCATCTAAAAGAAAGAAAGAATGTGTTCCTGCATTTTCACATTCATTAAGGAAAAAAACAAGTCACAGATTACTAAGGTCAGGATTACAAAGAAACAGTATATGGTAGTATATACTACCATGTTATGTTATGTATTTTTAAATTACAGGTATACCTCATTTTATTGTACTTTGCTATACTATGCCTTGCAGATATTAAATTTCTTTCCAAATTGAAGGTTTATGGCAACTCTGTTGAGCAAATCTATTGGTGCCATTTTTCCAATAGCAAGTGCTCATTTTGTGTCTCTGTGTCACATTTTGGTAATTCTTACAGTATTCCAGACTTTTTCATTATATCTTTTATGGTGATCTGCAATCAGTGGTCTTGGATGCTACTATTTTGATTGTGGGCACCATGAACTGTCCATATAAGACTTAATAACAGTATTTGGCTGGGTACGGTGGCTCACACCTATAATCCCAACTCTTTGGGAGGCCGAGGCGGAAGGATCACTTGAGGTCAGGAGTTTCAGACCAGCCTGGCCAACATGTTGAAACCCTGTCTCTACTAAAAATACAAAAAATACAGGCACATACCTGTAATCCTAGCTACTCAGGAATCTGAAACATGAGAATCGCTTAAACCTGGCAGGTGGAGGTTGCAGTGAGCCGAGATCTTACCACTATACTCCAGCCTGGGTGACAAAGCAATACTCCATCTCAAAAGAACTTAATAACGATACTGAAATTAGACGAATAACCTTACAATGGGAATTTTGCAGTGAATAAAAAAGAAGAAGGAAACAGTTATAACTAGATTGTTTTCTAAAGTGACATTAAATGGCCTTCAATGCTCACCAAAATGTTTCCTGAATTCTAAGATCTTAACGATGTGTTGGCTGGGTGAGGTGGCCCGTGCCTGTAATCCCAGGCCTTTGGGAGGCCAAAGTAGGCATATCACTTGAGGTCAGGAATTTGAGACCAGCCTGGCCAACTGGTGAAACCCATCTCTACTAAAAATACAAAAATTAGCCGGGCTTGGTGGCTCACACCTGAAATCCCAGCTACTCAGGAGGCTGAGGCAGGAGAATCTGCCTGGGTGGTGGAGGTTGCAGTGTGCCGTGATTGTGCTACTGCACTCCAGCCTGGACAACAGAGCAAGACTCTGTCTCAAAAAAAAAAAAAAAAAAAAAAAGTATTTCTTCTTCAGAAATGTTCAAGTAAAAGGAAGTGTCACTTTTTCTCTCACTTTAAATCAAAAGCTAGAAATTAAGCTTGGTAAAGAAGGCAAGTCAAGTCAAAAGCCCAGACAGGCCAAAAGCTAGGAGGCCTCTTGTGCCAAATAGTTAACAAAGTTGTGGATGCCAATGAACAGTTATTGAAGGAAATTACAAGTGCTACTCCAATGAACACACAAATATTAAGAAAGTGAAATGGCCTTATTGCTGATATGGAAAACGTTTTAGTGGTCTGGATAGATCAAAGCAGCTGTAACATTCCCTTAAGCCAAAGCCTAATCTAGAGCAAGGTCATAATTCTCTTCAATTCTCTGAAGGTTGAGAGGGCTGAGAAAGCAGAAGAAAGTTGAAAGCTAGCAGAGGCTGACTCACGAAGCTTAAGGAATGAAGCCATCTCCACAGCATAAGGTTATGTTGCAAGGTGAAGCAGCAAGTGCTAATGTAGAAACTGCAGCAAATTATCCAGGAGATACTTGATAAAGGTGGCTACCCTAAACAGAATTTCAGTATACACAAAATAGCCTTATACTAGAAGAAGATGATGCCATTTAAGACTTTCCTAGCTAGAGAGGAGAAGTCAACACCTGGCTTTAAAGCTCAAAGAACAGGCTGATTCTTTTGTTAGGGACTAATGCAGGTGGTTAACTTTAAGTTGAAGCCAATACTTATTTACCATTCCAGAAATCCTAGGGCACTTAAGAATTATGCTAAATTGACTCTGTCTGTGATCTAAAATGGAATAACAAAGCTTTGCTCACAGCGTATCTGTTTACTGAATATCTTAAGCCCACTGTTGAGACCTACTGCTCAGAAAAAAAAAAAGATTTCTTTCAAAATATTACTGCTCATTGACAATGCACTTGGTCACCCAAGAGCTCTGATGGAGAATACACGATGAATGTTATTTTCACGCCTGCTAACACAACATCCATTCTGCAGCCCATGGAACAAGGAGTAATTTCAACTTTCAACTCTTACTAATTAAGAAATACATTTTGTAAGGCTGTAGCTGCCAAAGACAGTGACTCCTCTCATGGATCTTGCCAAAGTAAATTGAAAGCCTTCTGGAAAGGATTCACCGTTCTAGATGCCATTAAGAACATTCATGATTCCTGCATGGGAGGAGGTCAAAATATCAACATTAACAGGAGTTTGGAAGAAGTGGGTTATAACTCTCATGGATGACTTTTGAGGGGTTCAAGGCTTCAGTGAAGGAAGTAACTGCAGAGGTAGTGGAAATAGCAAGAGAACTAGAATTGTAGGTGAATCCCAAAGATGTGACTAAATTGCTACAATCTCATGATAAAATTTGAACGGATGAGGAGCTACTTCTGATAAATATGCAAAGAAAGCGGTTTCTTGAGAATGGAATCTATTCCTGGTAAAATGCTGTGAACACTGTTCAAATAACAGCAAAGGATTTAGAATATTCCATAAACTTATTTGATAAAGCAGCAGCAGGGTTTGATAGGATTGACTCCAATTTTGAAAGAAGTTCTACTGTGGGTAAAATGCAGTCAAATAGCATCACATTCTACAGAGAAATCTTTTGTGAAAGGAAGAGTCAATTGATGTGGCAAACTTCACTGTTGTCTTGTTTCAAAAAATTGCCAGGCCAGGCACAGTGGTTCATGGCTGTAATCCTAGCATTTTGTGAGGCCAAGGCCGGTGGATTGCCTAAGCTCAGGAGTTCAAGACCAGCCTGGGCAACATGGTGAAACCCCGTCTCTATTAAAATACACAAAAATAATTAGCCTGGTGTGGCAGTGTGAGCCTGTAGTCCCAACTCTCAGGAGGCTGGGGCAGGAGAATCGCTTGAACCCGGGAGGTGGAGGTCGCAGTGAGCCAAGATCACACCACTACACTCCAGCCTGGGTGACAGAGCAAGACTCCTTTTTTTTTTTTTTTTAAAGAGACAAAATTGCCATAGCCACCCCAGCCTTCAGCAACCACCACCCTGATCAGTCAGCAGCCATCAATGTCAAGGCAAGACCGTCTTCCTGCAAACAGATTATAACTTGCTAAAGGCTCTGATGATTGTTATCATTTTTAGCAATAAAGTATTTTTAAATTAAAGTGTGTACTTTTTTTTAGACATACTGTTGCACACTTAACAGACTACAGTATAGCGTAAACTTTTGTATGCATGAGGAAACAATGCATATTGCTTGCTTTATTGCTATATTTACTTTATTGTGGTGGTCTAGAACTGACCCTGCAGTATCTCCAAGGTATGCCTGTATATGTAATTGGTTACCATAGCTTTAACAAACTATATACATGAAACACTGTTCCTCTGCATGTTTCTAAGAATGCTGTGAAACAAGATTCTATGTCAAACATTAAACTGCTTTATGTATTACAGCACTCCTCAAATCCATTAATATAATGGTTGTTATAAATCTCCAAGAGGGGCACACAATATATAGTGTTTTTCTGAATATGTTTGGTCATGGCACACATGTGTATATTTTGCACACATGTGCCTCTGTGTGTGTAATATTAACAGTTCCCAGAACAGAGTAATGTAAATACTGTTTAGGAAAGACAAGATTACAACACACTCTAGTTTCACTAATAGGTATATACTTTCAGTTCTAAAGTTTAGAAAGCTCTACACTAAAGCTCTCTGTTTAGTTGATATACAGGCATACATGTATATCAATTATAATTTATTACATGTAGTGTTTGCAGTCATTTTTCATAAATGGGTACCAGACTATTAGTCAAGAATATAAATCCTTGCTGAAATTAAATCATTTTAGTACTCCTTTTTAAAGTAACATAATCTGAAATACATTCAAAGAGGATCTGTACTTAGATTTTTGAGCTGTGGAAGAAACTATAACTTTTCTTTGCCACTTTGGTATAGCAATTCCTAGTTATTAAACACTACTTGACAGAATTGTTAATCATTTAGTGTATTTCTTCATGTTTCCTTTACGTAATATTTTTGTAATTTTTAACACTGTTTATAATTTATAAAATAAATTGAAAATGATACAGTTTTTCCTTTGTAAAGTCGATTATGACACCTCTTCTGTTCTCAGCCTCATTCCTCCCTATGTAAGAGTCTCATCAGAATCTGTAGGCCACTTTAAAATGGAGGCTTTCAGAGATGGTAACCTATTTTGGCCCAAAACCCTTTCAAAATCAATAATCAACCTAACATAATTGTCAACTATTAAAGAAATCCTGTTTGCAATATGCACATTTTTATGACATCATCTAAAATGACAAGTGGCCCAAGCAGAGTAGATTCACTATTAGCAAAACTCCAATTGCTCGCCAGGGAATTAAAGTTCCTGATTACAGAGTCAAAGACAAGTTTACTCATGTAAACAGCAGTCTACATGTTATGCCCTAAAGGAAAACTGATAGACATTTTTGATATCAAACATCTAATTATGAAAATAAACAATTTTGAAAAGTAACAGGATAAATGTTCATAACTTATGAAAGATCTTACTTTATAGTTATAATAAGGAGCCTGCTGATCTTGATCCCATTGGTTTCCAGAAATTGAACTATTTATTTGCTTCATGATCATTTTGTAGGGCACCTGCCGTCCTGCAGCATCACTACAAGGAGCTCCCCGGAAAGGGACTTTTGCAACGGTACAAACATGATCCTAGAAATGCAAAAGTGCTATGTTACAGATTATCAATTATGTAATTCTTAAAAGCCAGATCAAAAGCATAAAAATTATTTAGAAATAAAACATATACCATAAATAGATAACCTAACTATACAGAATGAAGGTTAAATTAAGTTTCATTATTAAATGAAAATGTATAATCATAAGCTTTCATGGAATTAAGTAAAAATAAATATTTTTTATTTCAAACTATATTTCAGAAATTCTAAAGTTTATATATTTCTAATGAAAACAAAACAGACTCTAAAAAAATATAATAGAGAATAAAAATTATGTAACAAATGACCTGTTCTTACCTCAGACAGATTCAGGCAGGTATAATCGTAACCATACCAGGGAACACCCATTACAAGTTTCTTAGGATTAATGCCCATCTTGATGTAGTCATTATATCCTAGTCAAGCAGGGGAGAAAAAGCATATTTGTTTCTCTTCATATGTCAATGTGTTCATACAAGCTATGCAACCATTCAGAATCTGTTTGTAAAAACAAGTACATTAACATAAAATACTAACAGTGTTTAATGTGGTGTTATAAAATATCTTTCAAGAACCATAAATTCTATATATTGCTTTCTAAACCATTTCTCTTTGAATAAAACATTCAAAACAATTAAGATCATATTAAAACAAAATATTCATAAAAATCTAATTATAGGAAGAATGATACATTTCAGGAAAACATACTAATTGTATCTATTAATTGCCAAAGCATGATATATTTGATATTCTAGATTCTAACATTTCAAAATTTTTACAAATTTTAACTCTCCAGCAGTGATGGTCTCAGAGTTTCTTAGAAAGTACAAGTGTTCCATGTTTTACAAATATTCTATAAGTATGAATGATAGCTGGGGATAAGAAATGTGTCATCTATAAACAAAGAGAAAAACAAACAAATCCCTGAAATTATCAGTCCTTTTCTTGCCCAGTGCTGCAAAACATATTTTTCCACCAAGACATATTCACGGATTATCTGGAATGTGGAGGTAAATAACTTTATTACTTTTCAGAGCCTTTAATATTATTGTGTACTATTAAGTAACCAAAAATGGGGTGGAGTATACATCAGTTCCCAAACATATTGGTTTATTTAGTTTGTTTCACTATGTTGCTCAGGCTGGCCTGAACTCCTAGCCTCTTGTGATCTTCCCACTTCAGCCTCCCAAGGCTTGAACCTTTTATTAATAGAACACAATTATCATGTCTTTCCTGAAACACAGTTTGGGAACCCTGAATTAATAATTACTTTGTAATTTTAAGAGAGTAAGTTATTTTTCAACTTTAAATAGATATGTGACTAGGCACAATAGCTCATGCCTGTAATTGAAGCACTTTGGGAGGCTGAGGTGGGAGGATCACTTGAGGCCAGCTTGGGCAACATAGTAAGACCTCATCTATTTTTTTAGAAAAATCTTTTTTAGATTAGCCAGGCATGGTGTTGCATGCCTGTAGACCCAACTACTCAGGGGGCTGAGGTGGGAGGATCACTTTAGCCCAGGAGGTTGAGGTCGCAGTGGGCCATCTTAGTGCCACTGCAGTCCAGCCTGGGCAACAAAGCAAGACTGTCTAAAAAAACAAGAAAATATTAGCTGGGCATGGTGGCACATACCCATAGTCCCAGCTACTCAGGAGGCTAAGGCTGAGCTCAGGAGGTTGAGGCTGCAGTGAGCCATGATTGTGCCACTGTACTCCAGCCTGGGTAATGGAGTGAGATCCTGCTTTAAAAAATAAAAATAAAAAATAACAAAAGAGCAAGCAATTTTTTATTTAGTTGACTGATGGGATACAAATCAATCCAAACTTTGAAGAGGATAATGCAAAGACTACGTCATATGAATGACAGGTCAAAAGTACTCAAATTCTAATAGGAATATAATTTTTAATTTATCACAGATACTAAAAGAAGTTAATGCCTATCCTATTAATCATGCAGTGAAAGTACCCAACCATAACTATCTTTGCTATTATTTAACACTGGTTATTTCAACAAAAATATCCTGTCAAATTCTAGATAAGCATGTGATTTCATGACAAGAATATTGGATCTGAAAGGAGAATACCTGATTGAGCCCCAACTATGCTAATAATAGTTATGCAATCATGAGAGGTTAATTCTTTTTCTCTTGTCTATAGAAGGTTAATAATAAATATACCTATCCCACAAGATTGTTGGAAGAATTAAATGAAAATCAAAATATAACAACTTTTTGTAAACTTTAAAGCTTTAAGTGATTTTTAAATATTTGAAGCAAGCTTTACAATTGAAAAAGGCACACAAATAACTTAGAAATACTAAAAACATCTTAATATTTTAATTTCTAGAATATTACTAATATTATTAATAAATGATCATGTTTAGAGTCTTACCAGTCAGTGTCTGATTATAGGGAGCATTGGCTGCTGCAATACATTCTGACCAGATCTGACTTTGTTCATCATAAGACATCACGAAGAGGAAGTCACAGGCATCTGCAATTCCAGTATAATTATAGCATCTTCTGTCTATGTTCTTTGGAGACCAAGCAACATCAAAAGTTACCTGTGGAAAAAATTTTTACTATTTTATGTAACATGATCGAATATGCATATTATGTCAGATTTTTAAGATTATATATTTTCTTACCTTATACTACACAAGGAAGAACTGTTTACAGTATATGAATGTAGGGTTTGACACACATAGAACTTGAACCATTCTAAAAAATATTTTTTTGCTTACACTTGACTGACTCAGACATATATTTGGACATACAATGACCAGGAGCAGGATACTATATAGAAGATGGCCTTCAAACTCAAAATGTCTTCAAACACTAGGCTGGTACTTCAGCTGATTAAAAGAAGCAGGTATAATGACAACAGGGTATGGTAATGCCCCTGAGCAACTAGAGAGTAAAGGCACACTAAAAGAATTCAAATACAAAGGTTTTTAAAATATTGTGCAGGTAAAATATGTCACCTGTTGGCACAACCTGACTGGGTTGCGAGTTTCGGCCCCTGATTCACAATCACCTTATATGGTAGGTTTGGCCCAATATTACAGTTAGACAATAGTAGTGTCATGGCCCAGAGGTATAGATTAATCAACTCAAAATGTTGAACAAATCATTTAAATGATATTTTATGGAAATAATTTAAATAAGTGTTGAGTAATATATTATCTTTCATTTTTGTGGGTTTTTTTTTTGAGATGGAGTCTCGCTCTGTCGCCCAGGCTGGAGTGCAGTGGCGGGTTCTTGGCTTACTGCAACTTCTGCCTCCCGGGTTCAAGCGATTCTCCTGCCTGCCTCAGCCTCCCGAGTAGCTGGGACAACAGGCACGTGCCACCACGCCCAGCTAATTTTTTTGTATTTTTTTTTTCTCGCCACTATACTAACGAGGAATTTTTTTGTATTTTTAGTAGAGACAGCGTTTCACCATGTTGGCCAGGATGATCTCAATATCTTGACCTCATAATCCACCTGCCTCGGCTTCCCAAAGTGTTGGGATTACAGGCATGAGCCACCACGCCTAGCTTTTGTTTTTTTGAGATGGGGTCCCGCTCCATTGCCCAGGCTGGAGTGCAAAGGCACGATCTCTGCTCACTACAACCTCTGCCTCCTGGGTTCAATTCTCTTGCCTCAGCCTCCCAAGTACCTGGGATTACAGGCATGTGCCACCATGCTCAGCTAATTTTTTTGTATTTTTAGTAGAAATGGGGTTTTGCCATATTGCCCAGGCTGGTCTTGAACTTCTGACCTGAGGGCTGGTCTTGAACTTCTGACCTCAGGTGATCTGCCAGCCTCGGCCTCCTAAACTGCTTATAGGCATGAGCCACCGCACCTGGCCTTATCTTTCATTTTGAATGGTAAGCCAGCCTTCAATAAGAATGTATCTCTTTATGTTTACTGCCTTAACCAAATATTAATTAGCCTTATTTTATGTGTACAAATGTTCTAAAATTTCATTAAAGGTTTTTTCCCCCTTAATTAGGCATTCAATAAACACTGATTATTTTTTTAAACTGAGATACTTTAGGTAACATTTTTATACTTTGAACAATTTATTCTAGCAAAACTCTTTTTAGGACTTCCTCAAAGTTCTCTTTATAATTCTGAGTATTAGCACTTTACAGTTATAAGCTTGCTCAATAGTTCTCCAACAAAACATGTTATGAAGTAAGACTTTTACCTATTGGATCCTATTTTATCACTGTCTCCTATTACAAAATGGGAGGTATATTACCATAATAGAGAAAAATAAATAACTACATTTAAGCAGATAATTTTCAAATTCATTTTGTAAGAGTATTTTCACCAGGATTTTCTCTCACAGTTAATCTCATATTTTTGAGATGGTACTATTAATATATTAGACGAGAAAGCAAAAGACTTGGGTGGTAATATCAGCTCTGTTATAATTAGGTCTATATTACTGCTAAATCACTTAAAGCATCTGAATTTTTCCCACCTATAAAAATGAAGATGTAGAAAGAATTCTTCAAGGCATTTATTTCTAGCTCTTTAATTCTATGACCACAATTCTGTAAACTAAAGTTATCATCTTATCCCCAAAACTCATTCTCCCCTCTAGATTCTCATTTTTTTTGGTTGTTGTTGGTTACCAGTTTAAAAACTTTTGGACCATTTTCTCATTCTTTCTTCCCTTACTTCAAAAATCTAACCTCACATTTCCCTTTGGGTGGTCTCTCACAGTTGTTCTGCTCCTTCCTTTCCATTAATTAATTTAATATGTATTTATTATATACCTGCTGATTTAGGATTATGTCATCATCCAAATCCAAATTAAATCCCTTGATACTGTATTGTTCAGTTAGTAGTCCTTACTGATCTTCCTTTCTCTTCTAGTTTTACGTACTCCTACAGAATAATCTCCCCAAACACCATTTTACACACATAACCCATTACACACAAAATAAAATGCACAGTCCTCAGTGTGACATTCTGGATCTTCCACAATCTGGCCTACCTTTGCAACTGTCCTTCCCACTAATTCACCTAACATGAATGTGACATGTAGCCCAAATTGTTCTCCTCACCTCTCAGACATGAAAAGAGATATTCCTAGTACAAGGATTTTGCTCAATCTCTTCCTCCCTGTTCTTTCACTACAGCTTAATCAGGATTGTCAAATAGGTTATTTCCCACATACTGGACACATCAATTCTAACCTATTAGTAATGACTATCTAGAGAATGAAGGAAAAGTTTCTAAGGCCAAAGTGTGTGAGGAGGAGAAGGGGTATGGTGGCCTGTATGCCAGGTATTTGCTACTCTTAATCTACATTGTACTCTTCTGACAAGTTGAATTCTGTACTGACAAATCTTCCCTATCTGCCTAAAACCAGAGAAATGTCAGTCCTCATATCACTTATTTTAGCAGTGATTCTCAAATTATTTTACCTGTTATTCTCAAATTCATGATGACCAACTCTACCAGAATTAGCTAGAACACTTGGTAAAAATACAGTTCACTAAGCTCTATCCCAGACCTACTGAGTCAATCTCAGTGTTATGGTTTGGATCTGTGTTCCCACCCAAATCTTATGTTGAATCATAATTCCCAGTGTTGGAGGTAGGGCCTGGAAGGAGGTGACTGGATTATGGGGGCAGATTTCCCCCTCTGGTGCTGTTCTCGTGATAAGAGTTCTCATGAGATCTTGATTGTTTAAAAGTGTGTGGCACTCCCCACTCTCTCTCTTGCTTCTTCTCTGGCCATTTGAAGTGCTGCTCCCTCTTTGCCTTCCACCATGACCGTAAGTTCTCCTGAGGCCTCCCAGAAGCCAAGCAGATGTCAGCATTATGCTTCTTGTATAGCCTGCTGAACTGTGACCCAATTAAACCTCTTATCTTTATAAATTACCCAATCTCAGGTATTTCTTTATAGCACTGTGAGAACAAACTAATACACTCAGGATATTTTAAACAAGCACTCTCAGGTAATTCTGAGACAGGTTTAGAAATCACTGGTTTACAATACTTATAAAGCTCTATACTGGAATAAACTTTTAAGCATTCTGTTAGATATCAAGGAGCTGGTCCCTGTCTTCAAAAAACTCACTGTCTAGCCTATTAGTTCTTAACCATAATCACCGATGAAACTTTTTAAAAATGACATGTATACATATAAACACGTTTACTTTTTCTTAAGACCTATGGTTATCTTGATATTTGGCTAGGTTTGAGGATCACTGATCTGGGTTCACGTTATCCTCTGTTACCCATCTGTTGCCTGGCAAGATGCCTTGTGTTGTTACCTTCTGATCTAATCATGTTCATTATGGCAGTGGGGAAGCACACTGCCTACTGTCATAGCTGTCACAAGTTCTGTGTAGTTAGTCCTTTAAGCTTTACTGGGCCTTGGGTGCAAGTAATTCAGAGACTGTGGGGCAAGTGATATACTTCCCCAGAACTACCTCTACTCCTGGGTTTTTTCTGTCCTGCATTGGTAAAAGCTGGTTAGGACCCCTTGATTCTTGTTCTCCCGTTGCCTGATACTTCTGATTGTGCTACAAGGCAAGTAGTGGGGCAATCCCAGTGTTGTATTTTGATGTGAACAGATAATAGATTTAGTGCTTTAAAATTCCTTAAATAAGTGATTTTTGTTCAAAAGGATTTAAAAAATTATAAAAATTCCTTAAATAAGAACATCGAAGGCTCCAGATAAATTTTTTAGGAAATAAGTGCTGAAATTCTTTCCCATTGCATAAGATTATATTAGTTATACCCTCATGAGTATATTCTGATGTGGAAAATATGAGGTTTCGAAAAAACAAATGAATTTTTACCTGTGATCCCTCAATTTCACGATGGAAAGAGTCTGTAGTTTCTTTGACTAAAGCAGTTAATGCATCATATTCAGGTGATGAACAATTAACTTCTTGCTCTATATCTAGATTAATTCCATCCATATGTTGCATTTTGGCCAAATTAAGTTTTTGAGCTATCCAGGATGCCCTGAAACCAGGATCAATTATATCCTTTAAGGATACATCTCCTGTGGAAGAAGCATATATCATTTGAACATGTATGCAAAAACATTTCATTATTTTAGAAGACTAAGCCCCTAACTGAAGTTTTCCAAATGGAGAAAGAATATACCAAAGTAACAGAAAGCCATTACTCACAAATCTCCACAAAAATTGTTCTGAAGTTAGAAGCAGAAATTGTGGACCATGATTAAGTAAAGGTCATCAAGCTAATTTGGCAGTCACATCTCATTCAAAACCACACAGTGGTTTAATTCTTTTAAAAAGATCTATATTTGTGAAATGAATGAGATAATATCTAAGATCAATTATAGGATCTTAACAAAAACAGATAAACATTAAAGGAATTTTTTGTAAAGTTGGGACTATAGCAAGTGATACAGACAAATTTCTCAATTGCTTAACACACAGATCTGGTAACAACATACCTTTAAGTACCACTCTGGCTCCTTTTGAATGAGCGTAGCACATAAGTTCTGAGTCATATTTTCCAAATGCTGCCACAGTTGTAATCTGTGACCAATCATAAGATTTCCAAGTTTTCTGTCCAACATCAAACACAAAGACCTGCCAGAACAGGGACAAGCACCATCATTTAAATCAAGGATATTATGCAGACCATCCAAACTAGCATTCATCAAACACCACTATGCACCAAACACTATGGTGGCAGTGAGAGTACAACAGTGAATAAGACATAGGGGTCCCAATATAATTGGTGGCAGGGGTAATTAGCCAGGCTGGGAAAGAGGGGAAGAATGGGCCAGGAAGGAATAGTGGCAAGTGCCAAGGCCTGGAGGCAGAGACAGTGCGGTGGCTGCATAACTAAAAATTTAGTATGGCCAATGTCTAAAATTTGTGGAGAGAGCATAGTGAAGGACCAGAGAGTGGTAGGCATGGGTTAAATCATGAAAGGCCTCATAAGCTCTGTTGAGAAGTTAGTACTACTACCTTGTTTATCTTGAGGTAAAGGGAGAGAATAAAAGCATTTTTAAAAGGAGAAGGTATGCATTTTACAAAAAGATTTTCAGCTGCAGTGGGAAATGGATTAAAGATAGACCAATACTGGAGGCAGAATACAGACGCTGTTGGAGGAATCCAGGTAAGAGATGATGGTGACCTCAACTAAAATTCTGGAGCAATGGAGTTAGTGAACAGATCTGGAAGATCCTAAGGAGGCAAAATTGACAGGACTTTGTGACTAATCAAATGAGTAATCGAAGGAGAGACGTTTGATAATAATCAAGTTTCTGGCTACTGCAGATGAAGCCATGAATACTACATTTACTGTAGTTTGTTTGGTGAAGCTAACTTCTTAAAATAGTACTTAGGTCAAATTCTAAGGCAGCTGATGTTTCTCTGGTTATTTGCTTCCCACAGTTAATTCTAGAAGCACAGAAGCCTCACTGATTATTTTTATTTTATTCCAAGGTATTAATTCATTGATTCAGCAAATAGTTATTGAATTTCCAATAAGGTACAAGGAGAGTATTTTGCTAGGCTCTAAGGAGATAGAGATTAATGAGAGAGACCAGGTCCAGTAAGGAGTTAATTACTTAATTACAATGGGTATTAAGGACTGTAGGGGTTGCAGGGGACCACACCAGCATATTAAGGGGACCTGCTAGCCAGATGAGGCAGGAAAACTTTTCTGAGGATTACACACTTTAGGGGAGGGCTGAAATCAGCAGAATGATGGAAAAGATGTACTTATGGACAAAAGATTGCATTCTCAACTGAGGGAAGAGAAACCCAAAGGTTGCTATGCCTCAGGAGAATTCTGAGATTCTGGAACTGAAAAAAGGTCAGTGTAGCTAGAGCACAGAAATCCTGCAAGTATGTGGAGCTGGATAAAACCCTTAAGGTCGGTAGTGGCAAGAATATATAGGACTTCCTAGACCACTGAAGATTTTGTATTTTATCTTGGGATCAGTGGGAATCCATTAGAGTTCTAATTCAGGGGATCTGCATTACAAAAGAGATCACTGGGTCCTTGTGAGGGGAATGAATGAGGAAGAGGCAGTGGGGACAGTAGATGTGAAAGTTAAACCAGGCATTTCTTAATTTTTCTTTTTTTTTTTTTTAACTTTTCAGAATTAACTATGTATAACTCATTTTTCTGCTAAGCAAGTGCCCATTGAAATAATAAAAAATTCAGAATGTGAAATTAAGTGGCCTACTGTTTTCAGACTCATATTTCTATCAAACCTTCTATTTTATTTCTGATAATTAAGATTCTATTTGTTTAAAAAAAATACTATGTGATACAATAGAAATCATTAAAAAAAAAAAGCTGGGTGAACTAATTGAAAATTGCAAGGTGCTTTGAACTGGCTTCACCATGAGCTACACCATGGTCAAGCCATGGTGACCCCTGTGACCCGCACGTACATCTCCAGAAAAGAAAAAAGAATGGCTAGCTCTGCCGTTTTTCTTGCCTCAACTGTTCCTGCCTTAACTGATAAGCCAATCTTGTGACACTGGACCTTGGCACTTGACACACCCCCCACCCCGGCGACACGCCCCCAGCTTGCAAAAAATCGCCCTGAACTGTAACTTCGGTAACTTTCCAGTGCCTACCCCAAACCTATAAAACCAACTCCTATCCCACCGCCCTCTGCTGACTCTTTTGGGACTCAGCCCACTCACACCTGGGTGAATAAACAGCCTTGTTGCTCACACAAAGCCTGTTCAGGTGGTCTCTTCATTCAGAGCACGCTTAACATTTGGTGCCAAAAGCCAGGACAGGGTACTCCTTTGGGAGACCAACCCCCTGTCCCCGCTCTTCCTCTGTGAAAAGACCCACCTGTGACCTCAGTGCATCAGACCAGCCCGATAATCCTCTCACCACCTTTAAATCTGGTAAGCAGTTTCTCCCTCTCTCTCTTCCTTTAAATCCTCCTCCTTCTAAATAGAGAAAAAAGGAGACAAGTCTCTCCCGTTCTCTTCCTTTAAATCCTTTCCTTCTAAGTAGAGAAAAGGAGACAAGTCTTGGAGACCTTTAAATCCTTCTCCTTCTAAGTAGAGGCAAAGGAGACACTCTTTATCCATGCACTCAAAAACTCCAGCGTTGGTCACAGCCTCAACTAGGGAAGACGCTCTTCCCTTGGTGTCTGCTCAATAGTGGGGACACCTGCCTTGATCACTCACCCATGTAACAGCCCAGGACTCAGGGACTCTTACTGAAAACCCTGGTAGCTGCTCACTCTACTCTTTTCCTTAAAACTTCTCTCTTTCACTATGGGCAATATTCCGCCCTTTATTCCTCAGTCTTCGCCTCTAGCCTGCATCCTAAAAAAACCTAAAACCTCTTCAATTGTTGCCCGATCTGAAACTGAAACATCTCATTTTTTTCTGTAACACGGCCTGGTCTCAATACAAATTAGACAATGGTTCCAAATGGCCAGAAAATGGCACTTTCGAACTGTCCATTCTGTGAGATCCAGACAATTTTTGTCCACGAATGGGCAAATGATCTGAGGTGCCATATGTCCAGGCATTTTCTACACTCCAGTCCCTCCCTAATCTCTGCTCTCAATGCAACCCTTCCCAAATTTTCCTTCTCTCCCTTCCATCTACCCCTCCTACCTCCACCAGTGATTCAGAATCTTCCTTGTCATCGACCCGAACTTTCTCCTCTCCACCTGTCCAAACCAGAACCTAATCCAGGTCCTAACCCCCCACCAGAGCCTCCCTCCTCCACCTCACCTCTGCCTCCAACCCACCTCCTTATACCCCTCGTTGTCACCTCTCCACCTCATACGTGGTCCAGCTTACAGTTTAGTCTCGCAACTAACTCCTCCGCCCTTGCCCAACAATTCCCCCTTCGAGAGGTGCCTGGAGCCTAAGGCATAGTTAGGGTTCACGTTCCTTTCTCTTATCCAATCTTTCCCAAATCAACCAACAATTAGGCTCCTTTTCATCAGATCCCACTAAATATATACAAGAGTTCCAATATCTCACCCAGTCCTATAACTTAACTTGGAGCAACTTAAATGTCATCCTCACCTCTACTCTCACCCCAGAGTAACGGGACAGAGTTTACACCTTGGCCCAATCTTATGCTGAAGACTGCTGGCACCTTGAGCCCAGTCTACAGGAAGGTACTAGGACAGTTCCCCGGGAAGATCCCCAATGGGAATACCAGGCAGGCTCCCCTGCTATAGCCAGGTGAGATTACATGATCTCCCACCTCGTTGAAGGACTCAAAAAATCAGCATATAAGGTTGTCAACTATGACAGACTTAAAGAAACTACCCAGTGCAAAGATGAAAATCCAGCCCAGTTCATGATGTGTTTAGCAGCCACCCTTAGGTGATTTACTGCCCTGGACCCAGAACGGCCAGAAGGCCATCTTACTCTTAATATGCATTTTATCACTCAATCTTCTCTCGACATTAGAAAAAAACTCCAAAAACTAGATTCTGGTCCTCACACCCTACAATAGGAATTAGTTAACCTCGCCTTTAAGGTGTTTAATAATAGAGAAGAAGCTGCCTAGCATCATTTTCACAGAATTACAAATGCTTGCCTCTGCTATAAGACAATCTCCGGCTACACCCTCAGCTCCAAAAAACTTCACGGTGCCCAAACCGCAGAGTCCAGGCTCCTCTTCAGGACCTCCTCCCCCAGGACCTTGTTTCAGATTCCAGAAAACTGGCCACTGGGCCAGGGAATGCCCACAGCCTGGGATTCCTCCTAAGCCGTGTCTCGTGTATGCGGGACTCCACTGGAAGTCAGACTGTCCGACTCACATCACAGCTGCTCCTAAAGCTCCTGGAGCTCAACCTCAAAGCTCCCTGACTTAACTCCTTCCCACATCTCATCGGCTTGGCAACAGAGGATTAATGCTGCTCAAATGTCTTGGAAGCCCCCCGGACCATCACAGATGCTGAGCTCTGGGTAACTCTTACAGTGGAGGGTAAGTCCGTTCCCTTCTTAATTGATATGGAGGCTACCCACACCACACTGCCTTCTTTCCAAGGGCCCATTTCCCTTCCCTCCATAGCTGTTGTGGGTATTGACGGCCAGACTTCTAGACCCCTTAAAACCTCCCAACTCTGGTGCCAAATCGGGCAGCACTCCTTTACACACTCCTTCCTAGTTATCCCCACCTGTCCCCTTACCAGGCTGAGACATCTTAACAAAATTATCTGCCTCCTTAACAATTCCTGGACTACAGCCACATCTCACTGCTAACCTTCTACCTGATTGAAAATCTCCCTCACAACCCCCCTCACATCTCCCTACCTCAACCCAAAGGTATGGGACACATCTGCCCCATCCCTGGCAACCAATCACACACCTCTTATCATCCCATTAAAACCTAACCACCCTTACCCCGCCCAGCACCAGTATCCCATCCCACAACAGGCTTTAAAAGGCCTAAAGCCTGTTATCACCCATCTGTTACAACATGGCTTTTTAAAGCCTACAAACTCTCCTTACAATTGCCCTATTCTACCTGTCCAAAAACCAGACAAATCCTACAGGCTGGTCCAAGACCTTCACCTCATCAATCAAATTGTACTTCCCATTTATCCTGTTGTACCAAACCCTTATACCCTCCTATCCTCCATACTCCCTTCCACAACTTACTCTTCTGTTCTTGACCTTAAAGACGCCTTTTTCACCATTCCCTTACACCCCTCCTCTCAGCCTCTTTTTGCCTTCACTTGGACTGATCCCAACACCCACCAGTCCCAACCACTCACCTGGACCATTCTGTCCCAAGGTTTCAGAGATAGCCCACACTATTTTGGTCAAGCCCTTTCCCAGGACCTACTCTCCTTCAGTTCATCTGCCTTCCACCTTATTCCACATGTGGACGATCTTCTTTGCAGTCCCTCTTATAAATCCTTCCAGCAAGACACTCTCCTGATTCTTCAACTTTTATACTCAAAGGGGTACCATGTGTCCCCTTCCAAAGCCCAAATTTCTTCCCCATCTGTTACCTCTCTTGGTATAATCCTTCACCAGCACGCACATGCTCTTCCTGCCGACCGTATCTGTATCTGGTTAATCTCCCAAACCCCAACCACATCCACTAAACAGCTTCTCTCCTTCCTAGGTGTTGTAGGATACTTTCGACTCTGAATACCAGGTTTTGCCCTACTAGCCAAACCACTTTATAAACTTACAAAAGGGAACTTAGCTGAGCCCATAGACCCTAAATCTTTCCCCCGCTCTTCCTTTCGTGTGTTAAAGAAAGCCTTGGAAACAGCCCCTACGCTAGTACTTCCCAACTTTACACGGCAGAAGTAAAAGGCTGCGCAGTGGGGGTTCTTACACAACAGCCAAGCCCACAACCAACTGCCTTCTTGTCTAAACAACTTGACCTCACATTCCTAGGCTGGCCGTCATATTTATGCGCAGAAGCCACTGTGGCTGTAATATTTCTAGAATCCCTTAAAATTACAGGTTGTGCCCACTTACTCTCTATAGCTCATACAACCTCCAAAGTTTAGTTTCTTCTTCACACCCTACACACCTACTCTCAGCCCCTCGCCTTCTCCAGGTTAATGCACTCTTTATTGAAACCCCCACCATAACCCTTGCTCTCAGTCCTGAGAGCACCCTCTCAATACCCAACACAAACCCCAAACCCCATGACTGTGTCTCCCTAATCAATATAACATCCTCCCCATTTCCACATATTTCTCTTTCCCATTCCAGACCCAGACCACACATGGTTTATTGATGGCAGTTCTTCAAAGCCCACTCAGTTGGCACCGGCCAAAGCTGGTTATGCTGTTGTATCCCACTCATCTATTATCAAGGCTGCCACACTGCCCCCCTCTACCACTTTCCAACAAGCTGAACTTACCGCCTAACCCAGGCTCTCATATTTGCAAAAGGGTTACACATCAATATTTACACTGATTCTAAATATGCCTTCCACATCCTTCACCATCATGCTGTTACATGGGCAGATAGACGTTTTCTCACTACACAAGGGTCCTCTATTATCAATGCCTCCTTTAAAAAAAATAACCCTTCTTAAAGCTGCTCTCCATCCAGCCAAAGCTGGAGTTATTCACTGCAAAGGGCACCAAAACCCATCAGACCCCATTACCCAAGGAAACACCCATGCTGATAAAACAGCTAAAGAAGCAGCTAACACTCCAGTGCCTGCCCATCATGGCCAGTACTTCTCCTTCTCATCTGTTACTCCTACCTACTCTCCCTCCAAAACCTTAACCTACCAATCATTTCCTACTGAAGGCAAGTGATTCTTAGACCACAGAAAATTCCTTCTCCCTGCCTCACAAGCCCACTCTATCCTCGCATCCTTTCATAATCATTTTCACATAGGATACGAGGCTCTAGCCCATCTTTTAGAACCCTTCATTTCTCTTCCATCGTGGAAATCCATCCTGAAAACAATCACATCTTAATGTTCTATCTGCCACTGTACTACTCCCCAAGGCTTCCTTAAACTCCCTCCTTTTCCTACACATCAAGCCAGGGGATTTACCCCCAACACAAGACTGGCAAATGGATTCTACTCATATGCCCCGTGTCCACAAATTTAAATAACTTCTAGTCTGGATTGACACCTTTACCAGATGGGTTGAAGCCTTTCCTACTGGGTCCAAAAAAGCTACCACAGTTATCTCTTCTCTCCTAACTGATATAATCTCCTGACTTGGTCTTCCTACTTCTAAACAATCTGACAATGGACCAGCCTTCATTAGCCAAATTACCCAAGCAGTCTCCCAGACCCCTGGCATCAAGTATAATCTCTACGCCCCATACCACCCTCAGTCCTCAGGAAAAGTAGAAAGAACCAAAGGTCTTTTAAAAACACATCTCACCAAACTCAGCCTTGAGGGTTGGGAAGTTCTCCCTTGAGGGAAGGGACAGTTCTTCCCCTTGCTCTTCTTAGGATTCAAGTCACTCCTGAAGAACCCAGAGGGTATAGCTCCTTTTAACTCCTGAATGGCCACACTTTTCTGCTTGGGCCTAACCTTAATTCCAGACACCAGTCCTCTTGGTGACTATCTTCCAGTCCTTAATAGGCCAGACATGATATCCACCAGGCTGCTAATTTTCTCTTACCCACTCTAGAACTCCAGGCAACTGGGCATATGAAGACACCCTAGCCGGAAGGTCAGTCCTAGTTAAAAGCCTAACCCCTTGGTCTCTGCCTCAGTGGACACGACCCTTCCTGGTCATCTGTAGCACCTCAACTGCTGTCCATCTACAAGACCCTCGCCAGTGGGTCCATCATTCCAGGATAAAGCTGTGTCCATCAGACAATCAGCCTGACTCCTTCGCTCCCTCCTGGAAGTCACAAGTACTCTCCCCCACTTCTCTTAAACTCACCCATATCCCCAAAGTGGAAGAATAACCCTATATAAACTTAACATACCTTTTCTACTTAAACCACACCTCACAAAGTCTCTGTTTACATGTCCTGCTCTTGTTTACACTGCCAGTATACACTTTTCCTCCAAGCAATTACGGCTGATATTTCATGGTTTTACCCTCAGGCTGCCACCCGTAACTCTCAGAGTGGAGAGATGACCTTCTATGGCAGGGAGCTCTCCAATTCTTCCACCTCGATGAAGTCCTCTTCTTTTCTTTTATACTCTTAACCTCACTCCCATTCTCCTGCTACCCTCTACCCCTACCTAATTACCTCCAACATACCATCAGCCTAACCCACTCTCTCCTATTTCAGACCCTTCCTTAGCTAGAGATTGTTGGCTATGCATATCCCTCTCCTCTTTCTCCTACACAACCGTCCCCACCCTACCAGCAGACTGGGCAAACTCTCCCATCTCTTTACACCTCCAGACCTCCTTCAACAACCGCCACCTGTACCCCTCAGAAGAACTCCTCTACTTCCTAGAAATATTCGACAAAAACACTTCAGATATCTCATACCAGTAGGCTGCTGCTCTTCTTCGCACCTACCTACATAATCTTTCCCCTTATGTCAACTCCACACCCCCCATTTTTGGACCACTAACCATACAAACAACTATCCCTATTGACGCTCCCTTATGCATTTCCTGGCAATCACCTAATGGAATTCCCCTAGGAAACCTCTTTGTGTTCCTTTACACTTCACGTCCAAGGCCCTGTCACCCATGTTAACCAAGAAATAGGAACATATCAGCTTCTCGTTACTGAAAGGCCCTCCGTCATTACTAGCACTCTTAAGAATGTCAATAGCAAATTTTGCTAGGTAGGCATTTACCCTGTCACTCCATCCTTGGCTGCCCTCCCCTTGTTCCTCAGACTCTCCTCCAGGTCCCTCTTCCTGCCTGCTCATACCTAACCTTGTTAATGAAAGTGAATGGTTACCCATAGATACCAAACACTTTCTCATACACCAAAAAAACAAGACCTCTCCTTCCACACAATTACCCTCTCAAACCCCACTACAACCTTTAACAGCCACGGCCCTTGCTGGTTCCCTTGTATCTGGGTAAAAGACCCCAGCCCCCCAGAACACTTTTTTACCTCTTCAGTCTTCACTTCCAACTCTGCCTCAGCCAAGGACTTTTTTTCCTCTGTGGCTCTTCCACCTACCTCTGCCCTCCTAACAACTGGACAAGCTAATTTTCCTTACTCCCAAAATCCAGTTTGCCAATGGAAATGAACCCCTTCCTGTCCCCTTTGTAACTCCTACACGACAAAAAAGAGTCGTTCCATTAACCCCCTTGCTTGTAGGATTAGGAGTCTTCACTGCTGCAATCAGGACAGGTATAGTAGGCCTTACTACTTCCATTACCACATTCCGCCATCCTTCTAATGATTTTTCCGCCAGCATTTCAGACATAACTCAAACACTATCCGTTCTCCAAGCCCAAGTTAATTCCCTGGCTGCAGCTATCCTCCAAAATCGCTGAGGCCTATATATCCTCCTGGCTGCTGAGAAAGGAGGACTCTGCCTATTCCTAAATGAAGAATGTTGCTTTTATCTAAACCAATCCGGGCTTGTATATGATGCCATCAAAGACAGGGCCCAAAAGCTCACTCATCAGGCAAATAATTATTCTGGACCTAGATGGCTACTCTCTAACTGGGTATCATGGCTCCTTCCATTGTCAGGCCCCTTATCCCATTTTTCTGCTTCTCTTATTCCGACCTTTTCAGACTAATCTCTTAATTCCTACAAAATTGTATTCAAACTATAACCAATCAGTCAATACAACAAATACTCCTTTTAACAACCCCACTATATCAACCTTTGCCCCAAAATCTCTTGGCAGTCTAAATTCTTTCTCATTTTTAGATCTGCACGCCACCCCAATCCCACTCAAAGAAGCCCTGAGAAACATCGCCCATCACCCCTCTGTACTGCCCCCAAAATTTTACTGCCCCCACAACTTTTTCTAGTTTTTACCTTTTTCCTTTATATTATTAATATAAAAAGGCAGGAATGCAAGGTTCTTTGAACTGGCTGCACCATGGGCTACACCATGGTCAAGCCATGGTGACCCCTGTGACCTGCATGTACATATCCAGAAAAGAAGAAAGAATGGCTAGCTCTGCCATTGTTCCCACCTCAACCGTTCCTGCCTTAACTGATAAGCCAATTTTGTGACACTGAACCTTGGACTTTGTGACACTCCCCTCCCCCTGCAACAAAAGAATAGATAGCTCCGGTAGTGCTCAATTAACCAAACTTGAGACATTCCACCACTGTTCTGGCTTAACTGATAAGCCAACCTTGTGATACCCCCCCATGACACCCTTGGGCTTGCAAAAAACCACCCTGAATGGCTGGGTGGGATGGCTAACACCTGTAATCCCAGCACTTTGGGAGGCTAAGGCGGTTGGATCACAAGGTCAGCAGATTGAGACCATCCTGGCTAACACGGTGAAACCCGTCTCTATTAAAAAAAACAAAAAATTAGCTGGGCATGGTGGCACGTACCTGTAGTCCCAGCTACTCCAGAGGCTGAGGCAGGAGAATCACTTGAACCCAGGAGGTGGAGGTTGCAATGAGCTGAGATCGTGCCACTGCACTCTAGCCTGGGCAACAGTGAGACTCTGTCTCAAAACAAACAAACAACAACAAAAAACCACCCTGAATTATAACTTCTATAACTTTCCACTGCCTACCCTAAACCTATAAAACCAACTCCTATCCCACCGCCCTCTGCTGACCCTCTTTTTGGACTCAGCCTACTCGCACCCAGGTGAATAAACAGCCTTGTTGCTCACACAAAGCCTGTTTAGGCGGTCTCTTCATTCAGAGCATGCTTAACAAAAATATAAGAGGAAAATGCCATGTAGTCTAGTCTTTGTGTTTGAAAAACATAGAAAACGCCGGTAGAGGAAAAAGACCATTTACCATGAACATACATGAACATAATTTTGCTTCTTTCTGTAGTTAGTTTTCAAAGTGCCCACAGATATTGTCTAACCCACTATCAGGTTTTTTTTTGTTTTTTTGTTTGAGACAGTGTCTTGCCCAGTCGCCCAGGCTGGAGTGCAGCGGCATGACCTCGGCTCACTGCAACCTCCACCACCTGCTCCCCCTCCCAGGTTCAAACGATTCTCCTGCATCAGCCTCCTGAGTAGCTGGGATTACAGGCACCCTCCACCACACCAGGCTAATTTTTGTATTTTTTAGTAGAGACGGGGTTTGACCATGTTGGCCAGGCTGTTCTCGAACTCCTGACCTCAAGTGATCCGCCTGCCTTGGCCTTTCAAAATGATTATCAATCTCAAAAAGAGATTGAGAACATTAAGAAATGTCTGGTTTAACTTTTACAGCTACTGTCCCCACTGCCTCTCCCACCGTGATCAGCCTCAGATTGTTTAAAACTTTTTAATTGGGAGGCCATGATGCTGAAACTGCTCCAACTGCCTTGGATTTCCTGCTTAAGCAAACAAGCAAACTACAGCCCAATGTAAATAGTGAAGGGAAACTTAAGCTTAACCTATCAGAAACTGCCAACTAGGCAGGAATTTCTCTAACTAGGAATTTTTCCCCAAGTCATAGCTAAATAAGGCAAACAGTCATAGCCAACCAAGTAATTATTTTCCTTTGCTTCCGTGTTCAGCCTATAAAAGCCCATCCTACTAAAGCAGACCTCTTTGAACCCTTTCTGATTTAAGTACTGCCAATTCATAAGTTGTTCGTTGCTCAAATAAACAAGGTTATCCTACTTTGTCTGAAATTTTTCTTTTAATAAGATGTTAGGTTTCCATACTAGGCAGGTTCTCCACAAACCCTTTCACCATTTTTATTTCTTCTCCTAAGTCATGTATACATACTTTTTTACTGGCACCTAAGTGCCCATGCCTCAGGTTAATGGACTAGATTAAGAACTAGGAATCATGCCTATTTCTACAAAAGAATCATTCTTTAGATTAAGCCTTTGGAGCTTCCTGATGTCATCCAATTCCTGCTTTCAGTCCTCGAACTAGGCAGTCAGGTGGTTTTAATATTGCTCCAGAAGGTGTTTGATTAAAGTTGCCTGAAGCCTTATAAATTGCTATGCAGATAGAAGAAAAACATACTGAAAGACCTATTTTTACCACTTTTCTTGGGTGGTTTTGAGATGCTTTAAAGGAAAGGGCCAGTAGGTATAGAAAAGTAAAGGTCATCAAAATACTGTGCATTCTCAAAATTTCAAACAAAATCCTCATTCTCTTGGAAACAGAGAAATGGATTATCCTACCTTGTTTGCTTTTTACACCCAGAGTGCCTCGGCAGAAGCAGAGCAGGGGAATGAAAGGAACTTGCCTTCGGAGTCAGATTTGGTTTGAACACTCGCCTAGGCAGGCACTTACAGGCTGCGAGGCCTGTGAGGAGTTAACCTCTCTGAGCCCGAGCTTCCTTATCTATAAATTGAAGGATCCGTAAGCAGGAAGGCCCTCACTGAGTGGTCAAGGCTGGTTTCGGAGGTCACAGCACCTATCCTTAGGGCTCGGTTCTACTCTTGACAACTTCTTCGTGCCCTGAGGCCCAGACCTAAAGGAGCAGGGGAAGGCGCTGACCTCGAAGTCTGGACGGTGGCGGATCGGACGGCAGAGCTCGGGCTCCGGACACGGGCAGTCGGTCCCAGCTGCGAGCGGCAGCGCCAGCAGTGCTAGCAGCGCTAGACCCAGAACGCCGCGGGGCTGATGAGCTAGGAGGCGCCAGCGTCGGAGCTGCGGCCGGGTCATGGCAGCGCGTGGAAGGGGCCACAGCGTGTTCCTAGCGCCTGGGTGGGCGGGGCCTGCTGCGCGTCGGGGAAGGGAGGGGAGAAGAGGGGCGGGAAGGGGCGGGGCTCCTGGGCGGGGCGGGGCTCCGGGCGGGGCTCCGG
>CAUYLG010060090.1:0-32816 GCA_963573385.1 Cacajao melanocephalus | reverse complement strand
TTCTCATGTTATGTTTTTCAGCTCCATCAATTCATTTATATTCCTCTCTAAGCTGTTTATTCTCATTAGCATTTTGTCAAACCTTTTTTCAAGGTTCTTAGTTTCTTTGCATTGGGTTAGAACATGTTCTTTTAGCTCAGATAAGTTTGTTATTACTCACTTTCTGAAGCCTGTTTCAGTCAATTCATCAGACTCATTCTCCATCCAGCCTTCTTCCCTTGCTGGTGAGGAGTTGTGATCCCTTGAAGGAGGAGAGGCGCTCTGGTTTTGGATGTTTTCAACTTTTTTGTGCTGGTATCTTTCCATCTTTGTGGATTTATCTACCTGTGGTCTTTGTAGTTGGTCACTTTCAGATGGGGTCTCTCAGTGGATGTCCTTTTTGTTGATGATGATGTTATTTCTTTCTGTTTTTTAGTTTTCCTTCTAACAGTCAGGCCCCTCTGATGTAGGACTGCTGGAGGTCTACTCCAGACTTTGCTCGCCTGGGGATCACCTGCAGTGACTGCAGAACAGAAAGGGTTGCTGCCAGTTTCTTCTTCTGTTATCTTTGTCCCAGAAGGTTACCCACCAGATGTCAGCCTGAGCTCTCCTTTATGAGGTGTCTCTTTGGATATATGGGGGTCGGGGAGCTGCTTGAGGAGACAGTCTGTCCCTTATAGGAGCTCAAGTGCTCAGCTGTGAGCTCCATTGTTCCGTTGAGAGCTGCTGGGCAGGTATGTTTAAGTCTGCTGCAGTAGAACTCATAACCGCCTTTTTGTCCCAGGTAAGAAATACTTCTTGATTAAGCCTAGCAGATTTTAAATTAAAAAAAAAATTTGTTTCAATATCTTTAGGGGTACATGTGGTTTTTGGTTATATGAATGAATTGAATAGTGGTATAGTGAAGTCTGAGATTTCAGTGCACCTGTCACCCAAGTGGTGTACATTGCACCCAGTATGTAGGTTTTTATCCCTCACTCTCTTCCCACCCACCACAATGGGGTCTCCAAAGTTCATTTATTATTCTCTCTGCCTTTGTGTACCGACAGCTTAGCTCCCACTTATAAGGAAAAACATACAGTATTTCGTTTTCCATTCCTGAGTTACTTAGAATAATGGCCTCCAGCTCTCTCCAAGTTGCTTGAAAAGACATAATTATTATTCTTATTTGAGACAGTTTCCCTATTGTTACCCAGGCTGGAGTACAGTGTCACTATCTTAGCTTACTGCAACCTCCGCCTCCTAGGTTCAAGTGATTCTCCTGCCTCAACCTCCTGAGTAGCTGGGATTATAAGCACCCACCATCATACTTGGTTATATTTTTGTATTTTTAGTAGAGATGGGGTTTCACCACGTCAGCCAGACTGGTCTTCAACCACTGACCTCAGGTGACCCACCCACCTCAGCCTCCCTAAGTGCTGAGATTACAGGCATGAGACACCATGCCTGGCCAAAAGACATTATTTCATTTTTTGTTGTGGCTGAGTGGTGTTCCGTAGTGTATATATACCAAATTTTGTTTATCTGCTCATTGGTTGATGGGCACTTAGATTGATTCCATATCTTTGCAATTGTGAATTGTGCTGTCGTAAACATATGCAGGTGTCTTTTTGACATAAAAACTTTTTTCCTTTGGGTAGTACTGGGATTGTTAGATTGAATGGTAGAACTAGTTCTTTTAAAAATCTCCATACTATTTTCCATAGAGGTTGTACTAATTTAAATTCCCACCAGCAGTGTGTAAACATTCCCTTCTCACCACATCTATGCTAATAGCTATTGTTTCTTTTTAATAATGGCCATTTTTGCAGGAGTAAGTTGGTATCATATTGTGGTTTTAATTTGCATTTTCCTGATGATTTGTGATGTTGAGCATTTTAAAAAATATGTTTGTTGGTCATTTGTGTATTTTCTTCTGAAAAATTTCTATTCCTGTCATTTGCCCACTTTTTCATAGGATTATTTGTTTTTTTTTTTCTTGTTGATTTGTTTCTTCTAGATTCTGGATATTAGTCTTTTGTCAGATGCACAGTTTGAAAATATTTTCTCTCATTCTGTGGATTGTCCATTTAGCCTAATGATTAATTCTTTTGCTTTTTAGTTTAATTAGATCCCATTTATGTATTTTTGTTTTGTTGCATTTGCTTTTGGGGTGTTAGTCATAAATTCTTTACCTGGGACAATGTCAAGAAGCAGTTTTCCTAGTTTATCTTCTAGAATTGTTATGGTTTCAGGTTTTAGATTTAGGTATTTGATCCATCTTGATTTTTATATGAGGTGGAAGATAGACACCCAGTTTCATTCTTCTGCATGCGGTTATCTAGTTTTCCCAGCATCATTTATTAAATAAGGTGTATTTTTCCCAATTTATATTTTTGTATGTTTTTGTCAAAGATTAGTTGGTTATATTTGGCTTTATTTGTGGGGTTTCTATTCTGTTCCATTAGCCTATATGTCTATTTTTATGCAGTTACCGTGCTGTTTTGGTAACTGTAGCCTTGTAGTAAAATTTGAAGTCCAGTAATGTGATGCCTACAGTTTTGTTTTGGTTTGCTTAGGATTGCTTTGGCTATACAGGATCTTTTTTGGTTGCATATGCATTTTAAAATTTGTTTTTCTAATTCTGTGAAAAATGACACTGACATTTTGATAGAAATTGCATTGACTCTATAGATTGCTTTGGACATTATAGTCATTTTTCACAATATTGATTCTTTCAATTCACGAATGTGGGATGTATTTCCATTTGTTTGTGTCATTTGTGATTTCCATTAGCAGTGTTTTGTAGTTCTCCTTACAGAGATCTTTCACCTCCTTGGTTAAGTATATTCCTAGGTATTTTAATTTTTTGCAGTTGTTGTAAAAGATATTAACTCCTCAATTTGATTCTCAGTTTGACCATTCTTGGGGTATAGCATTGCTATTAATTTGTGTACATTGCTTTTAAAACCTGAGACTTTGCGAATTTTGTTTATCAATTCTGGAGTCTTTTGTAAGAGTCTTTAAGGTTTTCAAGGTATACAATCATATTATTGGCAAACTTCCTCTTTTCCAATATAAATATCATTTATTTCCTTCTCTCTTGCCTGATTGTTCTGGCTAGGACTTCTGACACTACATTGAATAGAAGTGGAGAAAGTGGGCATCCTTGTCTTGTTCCAGTTCTCAAGGGGAATGCTTTCAACTTTCCCCATTCAGTATTAGGCTGGTTGTGGGTTTGTTATATATAAACACAGCACGTTTTAAATTTCTCTGTTTCCTTTTCTCAGTATCAGGACATAATGCTAATAAATATATTAAAGGTATTCCTTCTGATTTTGTTATTAAGAAGAAGTAGGAGTATTGAATAGCAGTCAAGAATATGGATTTAGAATTTGATAGGTTTGGACTCCAATTCCTATTCCAACACTCCATAACTGTACATTCTTGAGAGAATGAAGATGTAGTTTCTTTTCTTAAAATGAAAGAAAAAACAGTACCTATCTTATGTTTTTGAAAGAATGGAGTAAATGTACTGCACACAGAGCATTTAGAAAGCTGCCTTAAATTTCTTGCATATTCTAAACACTCAACAATGTAAGCTGTTATTATGATTTTTTCTTATTACTACAACCTGAATGACTAACCACATTTTAGCATTAACCTATAGTCAATAGCTTATCTCAACTATACAAACTTTACTCTAAAAATTGGAAGAACACCAGTGCTGTTTAAAGTTTTAATATGTCAAGTTTGTAGCATGTACTGAAAAAATAAATAGAGTCAAATGCATAACTATAAATTTACCCATTTAAATGGACTTTTAAAAACTGACAGACACCATTAAGATTCACTGTATTCATAGATGATTACTTATCATGTGCAATGGTGGAATTCAGTGTCATGTGGTCTGAATGGACCTCATCCAAGAGAGAGTACTTAGTTACAAATCCACCAGAAGGATCTCATTATAATGCAGCTTCACCTATAACTAAATCTATGTCACTGATTCTAAGGGCAGTAAAACATCAAGGCTTCTGGTCAGTGATTTGTGTTGGCATCTTTTTCTCTTCCTACAGCATATGAGATTAATTATACCCATCTATTTGCATTATGCATATGGTTTTACCACTTATACATTATAAGATAGAGCACTTTCAGTAATAAAAGCTACTACTTACTGAATTGGGAATGGAGGTGATGTAAGTCAGCCAAGCCATAAGAATTTTACTCCAGGAAAGTAAAAATCAGTGGTCTATACTGTCTGCCAGAATCCATCATGTGAACCACCTACCACTGTAACATTCCAGCAAAAACACTGGGGCTTTCATCTCAACCCTCTATCCCTTTCCAGATACTAAACTCTGTCCATTCAGCATTTTTCTGCTTCTGACCATTAACATATGCTTTAAACTAACCTCTCAGTATCCTACTTATTCTGTCTCTGTTATCTAACCTTTTCTCTTCTTGTATTCCCAACCAGCCTAGGTCTTCACTTTCTCTAATTAGCCTTATCCATGGGACATGGAGGTCCTGTGTAGTGTGCAAGCCAGTTTGAGTCTAAGTTAGATCCCTTGTTTGGATTCTAATGTGTCCAAGAATTCCTAAGAGACACATAGGGAACACATCCCTACTGAAGTTTGTTTATATATTTTTAAAAACTCATCCTAAGAATGTGAAAACTCATTCTGAAGAATAAGAAATTAAGCACTTAGTCATCTGCAGTCATCACAGGGAAGAATAATCCTAAATATAAGCACATCATATTCATTCATTCAGAGGCTGGAGTGACCTTAGGTCAGACCCCATCAAATAACCTCAAAAGCCCCTTGATCTGTCCTCTGTTGATAGTCCCTACTATTATTTTATTGCACTCTGTCACTCTCACTATTTCTAATTATATTTAATTTACATATTAATGTATTGTTGTTTGGTGTTGGGTGCATATATAATTACAATTGCTAATCTTCTTTCTGAATTTACCTTTTAATCATAATATAGTGATTTTCTTTGTCTCTTTTTTACATTTTTTACTTAAAGTCTATTTTATCTGACATAAATATCACTACTCCTGCTCTCTTTTGGTTTCCATTTGCATGGAATATCATTTCCCATCCTTCATTTTCAGTTTATGTGTGTCTTTACAGGTGAATAGAGTTTCTTGTAGGAAGCATATAGTTGGGCCTTGATTTTTTTTTTCTTTTTAGCCCATTTGTATCTTTTAATTGGGGAATTTAATCAAGTTACATTCAAGGTTATTTTTGGTAGATAAGGACTTATTCATCCCATTTTGTTAATTTTTAAAATTTTTTTGTAATATAACCCTTTACCTTTCTTCCTCTCTTATTATTTACCTTTGTGGTTTGTCAGTTTTCTGTAGTGATAAGTTTTGATTCCTTTCTCTTTCTCATGTGTGTATCTGCTACATTTTTTTTCTCGTGGTTATTATGGAGCTTACATTAAAAAAAAAAACTTATAATCACTGTTTCAAGCTGATAAGAGTCTAATTTTGATCACATATAAGTACTCTATATTTTTGCCCTCCTTCCTCAGTTTCTAATTTTATTACCTTAATGTACATTTTTTATATCGTCTGTTCCTTAGAGACTTATTGTTTTTATAGTTATCCTTGACCATTTTGACTTATAATCTTCATACTAGAGATCTGAAAGGTTATTTGCCACCATTGCAATAATGGAGTATTTGAAATTTGATAGTAAGTTACCTCTACCAGTGAGAATTATACTTTCGTATGTTTTCATGGAAGTATTTGTCATCCTTTCACTTACAGGTGAAACATTCGCTTTAGAATTTTTGTAAAGTCTGTGTAGTGGTGTGAATTTTTGCTTATCTGGGAAAGACTGTTTCTTCTTCATTTCTGAAGAAAATAACTCCATGTCTCATATACAAGGTGTGCCGATGCAAGAGGTGGGTTCCCATGGTCTTGAGCAGCTCTACCTATGTCACTTTGTAAGGTACAGCCTCCCTCCTGGCTACTTTCAATAGCTGGTGTTGAACGTCTCTGGCTTTTCCAGGCACATGATGCAAGCTATTGGTGGATCTACCATCCTGGGGTTTAGAGGATGGTGACTTCTCTTGTGATTGCCCTAGAGAGGATTCTATGCCAGGGCTTAAACCCTGTATTTCCCTTCTGCACTTCCCTAGCAGAGATTCTCCATAAGGACCTCACCCCTGCAGCAAACTTCTGCCTGGACATCCATCCAGGCACTTCCATATATTCTCTGAAATCTAGGTGAGGGTTCTCAAACCTCAATTCTTGACTTCTGTGCATCTGTAGGCTCAACAGCACATGGAAGCTGCCAAGGCTTGGGGCTTCCAGCCTGTGAAGCCACAGCCTGAGCTATACCTTGGCCATTTTTAGCCATGGCTAGAGCAACTAGGTTGTAGATCCTAGGCTGCACATAGCAGGGGGCCCTAGGCCCCATCCAGGAAACCATTTTTCCCTCCTAGGCATCCAGGCCTGTGAGTCATTTCCCCCATTGTCTTGACTATTAACATGTGGCTTCTCATTACTTATGCAAATTTCTGCAGTTGGTTTGAATTTCTCCTCAGAAAATGGGTTCTTCTTTTCTATCACATTGTCAGGCTGCAAATTTTCTGAATTTTATGCTCTGCTTCCCTTTTAAAATGGAATATTTTAACAGCAGGTAAGTCACCTCTTGAATGCTATGTTGCTTAAAAATTTCTTCTGCCAGATATGCTAAATCATCTCCCTCAATTTCAGAGTTCCACAGATCTCTAAGGCAGAAGCAAAATGCCACCAGTCTCTTTGCTAAAACATAGAAAAAGTCACCTTCCTCCAGTTCCCAACAAGTTCTTCATCTCCATCTGAGACCACCTCAACCTGGATTTTATTGTGCATATCATTATCAGCAGTTTAGTTAAAGCCATTCAAAAAGTCTCTAGGAAGTTCCAAACATTCCTACATTTTCCTTTCTTCTTCTGAGCCTTCCAAACTGTTTCAATCTCTGCCTGATACCCAGTTTCAAAGTCACTTCCACATTTTGGGGTATCTTCACAGCAGTGCCACACTCTACTGATACCAGTTTACTGTATTAATCTGTTCTCATGTTCCTAACAAAGACATACCCAAGACTAGGTAATTTATAAAGGAGCAAGGTTTAGTTGACTCACTGTTCCACAGGGCTGGAGAGTCTTCATAATCATGGAAGAAGATGAAAAGGAGCAAAGAAACATCTTACATGGAAGAAGGCAAAAGGGGAATGAGAACCGAGCAAAAGGGGTCTTCCCTTATAAAACCATAAGAGCTTGTGAGACCCATTTACTACCATGAGAACAGTATGGGGGAAACCAACCCCATGATTAAATTATCTCCCATTTAGTCCCTCTCACAACACATGGAAATTAGAGGAACTACAATTCAGGATGAGATTTGGGTGGGGACACAGCCGAATCATATCATTATGCATCAAATGAATATACAGCAACAAAATAAAGGCCACATATAACAAACACAGAGATAGAATTATACTGAATTGTGGGGGGTGGGGGGAGACTTTGGCAGTGGGGGGAGCCTTTACTTCTTTAAGAATTGGGACAAGATAAATATGCCCACTTTCACTATTTTTATCAACATAGTACTGGCAGTTCTAGCCAGAAAAATTAGTCAAGATAAACAAATAAAAAAAATCCAAATTGGAAAAGAGAAAGTTAAATTATGCCTCTTTGCAGACTACATAATCTTATATATAGAAAAAGTTAAATATTCCACCAAAAAAAACTCCTTAGAATTGATAACCGAATTCAGTAAAATTGCAGGATACAAAATCAACAAACAAAAACCAGTAACATTTTTATATACCAATAATGAACTAGCTGAAAAAGAAATCAAGATAGCAATCCCATTTATAATAGCTACAAAGAAATATCTAGGAATGAATTTAATAAAAAAGATGAAAGACCTCTATAATGAAAACTATAAAACATTAATCAAATAAATTGAAGAGGACACATACAAATGAAAAGACAGCTTATGCTCTTAAATTGGAAAAAATAATATTTTCAAAATGATCATACTACCCGAAGCAATCTACAGATTCAATGCAATCTCTATCAAAACACCAATGACATTCTTCACAGGAATAGAAAATTTCTAAATTTTCTATTATTCATATGAAACCATATGAATTTTAAAAAATTCATATGAAACCATAAAGACCTAAAAGCCATCCTGAACAAAAAGAACAAAGCTAAAGGCATCACATTACCAGATTTCAAAATATACTACAAAGCTATAGCAACCAAAACAAATGGCGCTGGCATAAAAATAGACATATAGACCAATAGAACCAAATAAGAAACCAAGAAATAAAACCACATATTTACAGTTGACAGATTTTTGGCAAAAGCTCCTTTTCATCAGGAGAAGGACAGTCTCTTCAACAAATGGTTCTAGGAAAACTAGATATCTATATGCAGAAGAATGGAACTGGGCCCCTATCACTCACCATTTACAGAAAGTAACTTAAGATGGATTAAAGACTTAAGTGTAAGAACTAGAACTACTAAAAGAAAACAGAGAAAATGCTTCATGACATTGGTCTAGGAAAATATTTTATGGCTAAGACTTCAAAAGCACAGATAACATAAATAAAAATAGGCAAATAGAGCTATATCAAACTAAAAAGTTTCTGCACAGCAAAGGAAGCAATAAATAGAGTGAAAAAACAACCTGTAGAGTGAGGAAAATAATTGCAAACTATTAATCTGACAAAAGACGAATATTCTGTATATATAAAGAACTCAAACAACTCAACAGCAAAATAATAGTATTCCAATCATAAGTGGTCAAAGGATCTGAATAGATACTTCTCAAAGGAAGGCATACAAATAGCCAATAGGTATATGAAACAATGCTAAACATCACTAATCATCAGGGAAACACAAATCAAAACCTCAATAAAGTATCATCTCACCTCAGTTAGATGGCTATTATAAAAAAGACACAAAAATAACAATTGTTGGTAAGAATGCAGAGAAAAGGGAATCCTCATATACTGTTGGCAGGAATGTAAAGTAGTAGAGCCATTATGAAAAGTGCCACTATTGGGTATTTACCCAAGGAAAAGAATGAGTTTATAAAAGGGATATCTTCATTCCAATGTTTATTGCAGGGCTATTCACAATTGCCAACATATGGAATCAACTTGTGTCCCTCAACAAATGAATGAATTTAAAATATGTGGTTATATACGTAATGGCATATCATTCTGCCATAAAAAGAGATGATACGTTGTTATTTGCAAATGGATGGACCTGCAGGACATTAGTATAACATAAGTGAGGCACAGAAAAACAAATACCACATGATCACACTCATACATGAAATCTAAAAGTATTCCCCGTGTAAGTGGGATCCTGGCTGGGTGCTGTGACCCATATCTGTAACCCCAGCACTTTGGTGGGCCAAGGAGGGAGAGTTATTTGAGACCAAGGGTTTATGAACAGACTAGTAACATAGCAAGACCCTGTCTCTACAAAAAAACTTTTAAAATTACCTGGGTATACTGGCACATACCTATAGTCTCAGATACTCAGGAGACTGAGGTGGAAGGATTGCTTGAGCCTAAGGAGTTTGAGGTTACAGTGAGTTATGATTTCTCCACTGCATTCTAGCCTGGGCAACCGAGTGAGACCTCATCTCTAAAAAAGAAAAAAATGACCTCTTGGAAGTAGAGAATGGGATCGCGATTATCAGGGAGAGAGGATGGAGCAAAACTGGTCAACAGATACACAGTTACTGTTAGGTAAAAGGGAGGAAAAATTCTTGATGTTCTATTACACAGTCGAGTGACTATAGTTAACAGTATTGTATTGCATATTTCAAAATAGCTAGAAGGATTTGGAATGTTCTCATCAGAAAGAAATGATAAATATTTGAGGTGATGAATATGCTAAATATCCTTATTTTATCATTAACCAATTAGTATGTTTTAATTAAAATAAAACTAAAAAAAGTCACAACTAACTCAAGAGTTCACATGGGAGATATTTTTTAAAAGTTGTTTAAATGATTAATTAATTACAGTTGTAATGAATACCGGAAATTTACAGTGATATCTGGGTATATAGCAGAAAAATTTGTGGCACATTTCTTTCTGACCCCTTGCTCCTGCTCTCTGCCTAGAATGTCCTTCTCTTATCTTTATTAAAACCCTCAAGCAGCTTCTCATACAAAGGAAAATGTCCCTCCTGTATGTTGTCTTCCTTACTTCAATAAGAAGCATCCTTTCTTCCCTTTGCATCCAGGGACACATCAGCTATCATTTTTCTTATTCAACATTACATTTTAGTTGAGAAGGATTTTTAAAAATAGCCCTATATGGACCAATCTCTTAAGACAGGGAACAGTCTCTTCCACACCTTTATAAACTTCCTCATACCTAATGTAACACCTTGCAAATAAAATTTTAACGTGTGTGTACTAAGTTAAAAAATGATGTTTAAATCCAATTTAGATGATTCTACCCTTTATGTGTCAAAAGTCCATTTTAGTAATTTTACTGTTGTTTATTGTTGAAACAATAAAATATGTCCCACACAGAATCTTCAAAAAAAGTGAAAAAATATAATTATTTCATATTTATTTTTAAAAATAATATTCAATGTGTGTATAGCATTGTTACATTAAAGTTTTTTCTTTTTTTTCATGTTCTATATCTTAAAAGTTGTGTATAGTAGTAAAAATATAAACAGAGCAATAGGACATACAAAGAAAATAATTCTCTTTCATTCCGTAGGACCTCATTCATGTTCTTTTTACTCACAGATTCCTATTAAATCTTCAAAAACACCTTGTAAGTGGGCATTACTGCTGTCCAATATTGTGAATATTGTGGAGAAGAGGGCTGCATGGCTTCCAGAACAGTGATCCCAGCAAGATTGCTCAAACAGTGGAAAAGCTGCACCTTACCCAAGATCTCTTACCTACCTAACTTCTTCTCTCAAAAAAAAATTCCCTCTTTTGTCACAGTTTCCATTTCCTTCACTAGTGTGCTAAAGCTAGTCAGATAGAAAGGGGAAATTTATATTTATTCATTCTGTCTCTATGAACCAAACATTGTGCTAGGTGCTGGCATTATAATGGTGAGCCAAGAGCAGATCAGTCCTTGCCCCCTTTACTGTAACAGCCTAGCTTTCTGGTTTGAGAGGTGTGTAGAAATAAATGAAGACTGCCTAAATGAGAACAAGCAAAGACTAGGATTCAGAGCTTGCTGTCACAAAGAGGAAATCACCAAGACTTGCATTTGGTAGACACTCATAGGCAGGCAGAAGAAGGAGAAAGCATTATAGTGGAGAAAAGGGAAGGCTTCAGGTGTGCCCTGATTGGAGGCTGTTGGCATGGGGAAGCAGTAGGTGGTCAAACTAGAAGTGGGGCATCCTTTGTGATTGGTTGGGAATACAGATTCACTTTTTTCCAATTGGTCCTCAATTGGAAGCTGGGGCAAAAATTAAAGAAGCTGTCAATTATTATTTAAATCCTGGATGTTTGTAGCTGATTTTTACAGGGGTTATTGTTTGGTTTCCTGAGCTGGTTGAGGCAGATAGTAGTTTATTTTCTTGGATTCAGTTCTGTAGATAGGTTGCCTTCCTGGGCTGTATTGCTCCAGGTTGTAGGTCAAAGTTCTATTTTCATATGTTATCTAGTCATCGTCCGCTTGTATGTGCAGTTTCAGATACAGCTATCAGAGTTTTCTGTTCTTCAACCAAAATGGTCTATTTCTATGAGATCATGTCTAGGTTGAAGACTGGGGCTTCCAAGAACATTTTTCACAAAGAGCAGATGAATAATAGTTATTTTTGAATGATCATCCAATATTTTCCAGGCTAAGCCTAATAAATACAACCCCTCATTCAATATTCACAATGATCCTGTGAGGTAGATGCTATTAGTGTTCCCATTTTACAGATGAGAATGCAGAGACACACAGGCATTAAGCAACTTGCCCAAAGTCTGCTAGGTTAGAAATAGAGGAACAGCAATTTTCAGTAATCAGTCTGATTATAAACATTTGATTTTAACTCATTTACTCTAATGTCTGCACTATAGTTTCCCTCGATGGCCCTCAGCAAATAACAGTTCCTTTTCTTACAAAGTCCAAGTACGACAATAGCCACCCAATCTATCGCAGGAGTGGAGAGCAGAATCAGCAGGCACATTGAGAACAGAATAAGTGTGTGGGTCCTTCAGGAGGAGAGACATAAAATATAAACACAAAGAGGTTTTGGTGGAGGGCACTGGCATTCTGAGAAATAGACACTTCTATGGTCAGCTGTTCATAGTTAAGAGCAGCTTATGATCTTTTCATGTCTGATGTTTCTGTGGTCTAGAGCAGAGTATGTGGATATTAGTTTTAGGTGCCACATAGATGACAGCAACACGGCATAGACATTCCATCACTGTCTTCCCATGCCCCCATCCCCTGAAACTACAATGGTTTAATCATGCCCTGTGTACTGCTACTTACCATGAATGTCATACTTTTTTCATTTGTGGTTATTCTTTGTTTCCAAGCAATGGAAAGGGCCTTCTGAGCACAAGTCTTTGCACACAGTGTGTGTTCAGTTCATTTGGCTTGTGTACCAAGAAAGGAAATTTAAAAAAACATTGTGATTTTTCTTGCCTGAAAGACAATTCCCTGAGATCTTAAAACCAAATTATAACTTCAATCAACAGTTTGACCTTAAAGGGTATTTTTCATACGTTTGAGGCACGAGAAATGGAATAATAAAAAAAATTCTCTAAATAATGTATATAGCATTGTTTCCAAATGATTTGATTTTTTTTTCTTACAATAAAAATGTTAACACTGTTGAGAATATATACACGTGTTGGTTACTTTACAGTGATCCCAAACATGTCCAAAAATGTTTCTTAAGAATTCCATCTCCTTCCATTTGTCTTAAAGAAGTGCTGATAATGAAGTATAACTATGATCAGGGTGATGGCAGAAGGGTTTTGATGTCCTGGCCACATCATAATCTAAACATACCAATTATAAGAAAGGACAGGAAATCCCGTTACTTCAGTATAACTAGGGGAGGCCGTTGGGAAGCTCTATTAGCCCTTACAAGGCACTGATAGCCTGTTTAGTAAATTACTGCTCCTACATGCTAAGTAGTGTGATCCTTAAAGTTCCCGTTGGTACCACATTCTTGGCTCAAGTCTGGAAATACCACTAACTGGTTGGGAAATCTTGACATGGAGTGACTGAAGTTGGCCAGACAGCTGATGTCTCTTTGAATATGATGGGCCGTCACTATTAATCTACACCTGTGTGGCAGAATCTAGGCTGGAAGTGAAACCACTTTACAGTGAGGGTAAAGAATGCTTTTCTCAGTGCACAAATTGAATGAGTGATCTCACTCATTACTCAATGAGTAATCTCACTCATTATCTGTCTTCTCCTTTTCACTCATTCCTCCTATGACCATGGACCAACTTTTTCATGAGAAGTTTTCAAGTATCAACCAACAGAGATGTGTTCATTTGGCATTCAAGGCATCACTTTCAAGTCTGGCTAATTGTCCATCACCAATGCAAGTACCTGAACTTATTCTTCATGCTGGATCCTGTGCTAACCATTAGTTCCAAAACATCAAAGCCAGCTCAGGCTGCCTGCCCACCAGACATCTAACCCATTCTCATATCTAGTCAGGTCTAGGTTTCTGGTTCTGATTCCCAACTGATTCTCAATTCCTGGCTCTGTAACTAGATTTAGCATTTCCCCAACACTCTTGGCTGTCCACATTGTGCCTGAAAATATAACAGAAAACGCATCTTTTATTCTGCAACCATAGAAACCAGCCCTAATGGTAGTCATTTAATAGCTGTGTCAACAGGAGCAGCCCCAGAAATGTGAGAGAGGAAAGTGCATAGAGCCTGTGGGTCAGATTGAAGTATAAAGGTCAAAGATAATACAGAATTTCTATGAACAGCTCAGTGTGGAAAATTAAGATATAATAAAAAGAGCTTGATATTTTTTTCTTTAACACTACATTGCCATTGTGCGGTTTCAAAACCTGCAGCTAGTGTTTTAATCAATGTGAAAAATGGGATATAACTATTTCCAGACTAGTCTGAAGCTCCTCCAGTTTTAGAAGGGATGCTTATTTCTGCAATAAACTTTCTGAAGTCTTTTACAAACACCCAAGTCATGGAATTGACCCATGGAATACCACCTTATACTGATATTTTCATCCCATGACAAGAGAAGTTTCGTGTTGATAAAAAAAAATGGAGCGACCTATTTCTGATTGTTGACTCAGCACGTTGGTAATCTACGCTGGTTTAATATACAATTAGCACAATTCAATTCCATTTCATCACTTAAACCTACTGCCTATAGAAGCTGGTTGCCTCATTAGAATGACAAAAGAGAGACAAGGGACTCTGAACTACAGTGCACAATGGAATCCCCCCCCCTTTTTTTTTTGCCTCCCACAACCCACCCCCTACTTCTTAAGAATTTAACTTTCACCTTAATAGAGGGAGATAGCATCCAAAAAATTTTTCAAAGGTATAGGTAATACTTACTCAAAGATTATACTGGTTCTCTAAACCACAAGAGGACTGTCCACATAAAGGGTTAAGGATCTTGAAAAGATTAAGTGGAATGATGAATATGAAAGTGCTCTGTAAAGTGTAGGTTGTATATGAAAATCAAAATGAATGCACATGTGTGTTTTTGGCATCATTGTTATGTAAATCCTACTGGGACTCCACAGTCCAATTCAACTCTCCTCTCTCCTAAGAAGCTTACAGTGAGTCCCGGCACTCATTCACCTCTCTCTCTTCTCCTGTCCTTAGTACTATGATTTGACATTTCACATGCATAAATTGTCACTTGGCATGACTATTTTCTCTCCAACTCCTGAGGGGAGATAGTATGTCTGCAGAAAAATAGACACTTGATTTATTTATTGATCAAGGGATTGTAAGGACACAAATTTGTTGAGACAAGGAATTCCTAGACAGCCACATCTGATGTGTCTATGTTCCCCTAGCCTGTCTCACTTTTGCTTTGAGACTTGCTGACACCAACATCCCAGGGTAGTCGTGAGCATCACATTAGATAATAATATGCATAAATTTATTGTAAACTGCAAAGAGACTGGAAATGATTAATGCTGTGGGATTACATTTAAAAGTTTAGAACAGAATATATACATAAAAATATTAAAAGTTAAATTAAGATGACTCATTAAATATCAGTTAGACGACGTAGTATTTCTTTCCTCCAGATTAGAGGCATAAAGAAGAGTATGGGATACTCTTAAATTGAGAACATCTTCATACAAATTCATAATTTGTCAACGGCTTTTTGTAGTCTGAGCATTATTGTTTTCTCCTGTGAAATTAGGCAGTTGACTAGGTTGATTTCTAAATTCTTCTCTGTATTTCTACAAGTAAATAAAATGCTGTAAGATTTAGCTTTCAGTCATTTCATTTGCATGAAAGACTGCTGGCTAAAGAAGAATAGTCTATGGCAAGTCTACCAAATTTTTTAGTTCATTTCTCTGACTTAAAACGCGGTCTTTGATTCCAAAATTCTTCTAGTATTAGATTATCTCTATTAAAATACATAGTTTTAAAATTATTTTTATTGGAGTCTTCAGTAGATGTGTAGGACCAGAGAAGATATTTGGGAATTGAGCAGGCATTAATACTATATTGCAAGGAATCTCAGTTTAATCCATGGAGATATTTCATGAGTAAATTACACAAACATTACTTGGTATAGGAGTCTCGGCGAACAATAACATTTCAGACTATGATGCCCAGGAAAGGCTGTAGAGAAGAATTTGATACGAGTTAGGATGTAGTAAGAGACGTAAAAGGGACATCGAGCTGAGGATGCAAAGCGTAATAGTGCAAAGGTGAAAACATACAAAGGATGTTTTTCTGACAACTGATAAAACAACCTGATTACAGCGGAAGTTCAGACATGGTGGTGGTGGGACACAAGGCTTGAAAAATAAGTTAACCCTAACTGGGGATGGCATCAAACGACACTGAAAGAAGTTCAAAGAACTAAATCCTTCAGGCAATGGGGAGCAGATTCCAAACTTTTCAGCAAGACAGTAATCGATTGAATTGTTATATTAAAAATAAATTCCCATCATTCATCAGAATGAGTTGGAAGACTAGATAATGACAACAAGCAGAACTATTTAACACTTTATTCCCACAGTCCTGGCCTGCATTGATAAAGTCTTGAACCAGGTCGCCAGCAATAGGACGTGAAAGAAAAGAAGGAAAGCAAAATCCTGGGGAGGGAGAATTGTCTAGGTAGAAGTAATAAATGAGAGGAACGAGACAGAAATGCCAGTGAGACTTTAGTTCTGGAGAACTGAACACATTAATGGTGCTCTTTGAAGAGGAAAAGGCAGTACAGGAAACCAAGCATATTTTGAAGAGCCTAACAGGGTCTTCAGTGTTTTTAGAAAGTGAATTTGTATGGTGGAAATAGAGTCCAGGAGGGAGGTAAGTGTTGTTGGAAGTGCCAGGAGGTGATAATTTCTGATTGAGAATAGATGGCATGATAAAGGCATTACTGGGGGGTTGAGAACAGTCACAAAAGTCAAACCTGGTCTAAACCTTCTTTGCACTTACTAATGTGTGGACCTGGCCCAGAGGCAGGAAAACTTGAATTTTGGGGTCAGACTCTTTTAGCTCTGTCTTCCAGCTCTGCCACTAACTAGCTGTATGACCTTTGGCAAGTTACCTGACTACCTGCAAATCAGTTTCCTCTCCTGTAAAAACAAAACAAAACCACAATAACAGTGCTCACCTCTTAGGATCAAGTAAATACATCCATATACAGGGTCTGGGACATATTACGTTATTTTTATTAACTTTTCTAAATTTTTATTTTCTCTTGTATAGAATTAGGTTTTTCTTATAGACCATAAAAATTTATTTAAGGGCAAACTGAGAATTAAATATGAAAAATATGCAAAGCTCTCTGCAAAATGACTGTTTTAATGCAAATGTTCACTTTGAATAACTAATTCAATCACTCAATAAACATGTAAAATGTACGCCAGGTACTTTCCTAGTAATTGGAGGCTTGTTAGTGAAGGAAACAGACATGACACTTTAGACCAAGGGGGGCTGGACAGGCGACGAACAAATGGGTAGTCTGATGCCACATGAACAAAGTAAAGAGGTCAAGGAAAGAAACAAGAAGGGAAGAAACAAGTGGGCTTAGATAGGGTGGTAAGGAAATGCCCCTCTGACAAGGTGACATTTGAGTGTAGTTTTGGTTGAATGAAATGAGGGAGAAGGCCTAGTAGTTATCTAAAGGGAAGAGCTTCAAGGGCGAGCCAACCACGGGTGTACCAGGCCTTGTCAAGTGGGCGTGAACTTTGTTGCCCAGAGGACTTCAGAGTTCTGTGAGGTTGGGGCACTGAACGAGAAGGCAGAAGTGTGAGGTGAGGTCTAGTTAGGGCAGTTCTGGGGAATAATGCTGCCAGATAGAGGTAAAATGCAAGCTATACATGTGATGTTAAATTTTCTAGTGGCTACATTAAAAAAAAGAAAATAAAGAAGCAGTGAACTTAATTTAACCCAATATATTCAAACATCATTTCAACATGTAATCACAATAAAAATGCTACCTGACATGTATATTGTTTTTTTTTTTCTGGGCATTGGGGTGGAGGGTGTCACTAAATCCTTGAAACCTGATATCTATTTTCCACTTAAAGGACATCTCAATTCAGAACAGCCACATTCCAAGTGCTCAGTTGCCGCTTGTGGCCAGCAGCTTCCCTCCTGGATGGTGCAAATGTAAAGTACAGAGTGTTGTAGCTTGTGGAAAGGAATTTGCATTTTATTCTAAGCAGACTTGGAAGCCATTGGAGAGTTTTGAGTGGGGGAAGGTGTATGTGTGTGGGTGGGGGGAGAAAGAGGATGACATGATTTGATTTCATCTTTAAATCGTCACTCAATAGATGTTTCATCAAGTGTGAATCATACTTCACACACTTGGTTAAACAAGAAATAGCATCTTGATTTATTTCTTTAAAATCAAATTAAACCCAGTTCCAAACCTCACCTGCTAGGTTGACATTTATTCCTAAACATTATCATGATTCCCCTTCCCTCTTTTTTCCTTTTCTAAATCTTAAATTAATTAATTAATTGGGTGTTTGTGTGGTGGTAATGGGAGGAGGGTAGCCATGCAGTGCTAAAGCATTGGAAAAACTTCAAAATATCAGTCTACCCCGATTCCTATTGTGACACCCATTTGCTGAGCCCAAATAGTTTCAGAAATCTGTGGCTTCCATGCCATCCATGGCACAGGCACATCGACAGAATGAGAGCTAAGTACCTCGTGCCCAGACTGCCTGGTACTTTAGGAGATACGCTGATTTTCCTCTTTTTCTCAGTCCTGGGGACAACTTTTTTTCCTATTTTTCTTTCTTTCTCTCTTCCTTTTCCTAAAGAATGCCTAATCTGATCCTTTCAATCACTCAAATTTTAAAAGAGACAAGAAGAAGGGAGTCTTCCAGCAGTTCTTGCCCTCCCACCCCTACCTCTTGAAGTTTCTGATGCAAAGCATTTGAATGGGCTTGACTACTTGCTCAGAACAAATGCATGAGAAATAAGAGGGAATACATGCAAATTAGCACCTCAGTGAATTACCCTGCCACACTAGCTATTATTATTGTATAGAAGACCTTTAATTGGTTATTGAATATTTCTAAAAGTCTCTAAACTGGTTAGATTCACATCAAGCAGAAGTGAGATCTAGGTGTGGCTCTGCAAAATGTAAAAAGCAAAGAAATAATTTCTAAATGATTTATTCATGTCTAATTTTCTTCATGTCTAAGGTCTTGATTCTTCAAATAGGATCCCTGAACTAGAATCATCGACACCACCTGGGAATTAGTCAGGCAGAATCCAGGCACCACTGCAATTCTAGCAATCAGAAGCTGCATTTTGCCAGAATCCCCAGATGAGTGATATGCACATTCAAGTGTGGCAAGCACGATCTAAGACAGAGTGGCTCTCATTTGGAGCTTATATTTGTCATCAGCAGTGCCTCCTCCTGATAAATTAATCCATCAAAGAGTAAATACCAGCTGCCTATGATGTGTAAGGTGCTGAGATTAGGGACTGTGGCAGTGCATAACAGTGTAAGACATTCTTTGCCTTCAAGGAGCTCATGGTCTAGTAGGAAAGATAAGATACAAACACAAAAAAGTAAATAAGGCTCTAACAGCCCACAGACAATAGAGGGGCAATGAGAGTTTACAATAGCCAGGTGTGCAGGGAATAGAGAGAGATTTTCAATCAAACCTGAAAGATGGAAAGGATTTATTGTTCCAAACTATACTACTTTTTTTCTCTTTGAATCTAAGAGAATTCTAGGAAAAATAACAGGGAAAAAAGGAAAGTTCCCTCTAATGAAGAAGTATAAGCCAAAGGCAGACAGCACTTCTGAGAGAAGCAGTACAGTGCCTGTGTCTTTCTATATACACAAATCCAAGCAGAGCATTAGACAGACTCCAGAAGGTGAGAGTTTGCTGCCAGATTTCACTTTCCCTTGCGGCATGTTTGGTGGCACAGCGCTGAAAGGAAATAGCCAGCAACACGTCCTTGCAGAAGCTACGTGTCCTTACAAACGGGAGACGCATCTCAAACTCCCGACAACCCCCATTGTTTCCAACCCATACGTGCAGGTTGCAGAGGTGTGAAATTGAATATCATATTCTTCTTAAGCTAAACTCTTCTACTTACTCCAGTAGGAAAATCCCCAGAGGAATCTATAGTGTCTATTTCTCTAAAGAGATGGTCTAAGTGTGCAAGGGATTATAAGCATTTGGTGGTCACGGTAAAGGACCTGGGATTGGAGCCACATAGCAGACTAGAAAAAGATGCTGTAGTTTGTCCTCATTTGTGCTCCTCGTCCTCTTTCAATATTAATAAAACTTAATGTAGAGCTCCTACCTTTGGTTGAACTCATAATCTTATTTTAGCATTTTAATGATGATTTTTTTATGGCTTGGAGGGGCCACATTGTCCACAATGCACAATTAGAGGTAAGATGCCCTTTCCAGGGTCAATGGCACTATACAACTCTTGTAAATATGACTGGTATATTATGCTTTTATTATTTGATTGGCTTTAGCAATCAGAAATTTAAGATATAATTGAATCATGTCAAGTACATTAACATTGCACATGAATCTAAGAAAAGAATGTGATGAGTACACCCTAGGTTTAATTCGGAGTTATTTAATTGTTTTATCCGAAAATACAGCTCCTCTCTTCTCACTGGAACTCATACACTAAACTGGGACTTCTGGCTGCCAGAATTCATTTGTGTTCTTGGACTTTCACTTTAAAAACATCCAAGGGAGACCAGGAATCCTGCTGACAGCAGAGTAAGCCTCAGCTATGAAAGTCAAACTGGTGATAAATAGAAAGAAAACCTTAATCAGTTTTAATGAATACAAATAGCATAATGCTTGGATCGGGGCAGTCCAGGGAAATGTTCCGTGTGGTTCTGTGGGTGGAATTCAACCATTTGTTTAAAAAGAGACACTGCTGAGGTAAGAGGGCTCCTGGTTACGGCAAACAATAATGATAGGGAGGACACATGGAAAAATGAATCCATGCATGCATAGTGAGTCTTCTAAGGGTGCGCTCTTCTTAAAGAATACTTTTTCTGTTCCATGCAGCATGAACACCCATTGAGCAGCTAGCATGAGAAGTGGGTAAGTGTCAACTGGAAAGAATGGCAAACTAAAGTCTATACCCGAAGTTAATACAGAAAAATGAGAGAAGCTGAGGACACACTGGTTAAGCAGGTTCTTAGATTACAATTCCTGGGCTTGGATCCCGATTTTTCCAGTTTGTTCCTCTACTAAATGAAAGACCGGCTGGGTTGGATTTACTGAAAAGCAGTATGTGTGTGTGTATTCTCTGAGTCCACCTTGCAAGTTAATTAGTGTCTCTCTATGACTCAGGTTCCTCACCTGTGATATAAGAGTGTAATAGCAATTCTGTACATATTAAAAGAGCAAATATATGTGTGTATAAGTAAGCAAACATGAATATATTTATCATATATAAATATACATATCTTGGAAGAATACCCGGCATATACACTGCAAATGCATTAGTTCTTCTTCTTACATTATTGTAATTATAATAATTATTGTTGCCATTGGGTTGTAAATGAGCTGGTATTACAGGAAAAGAAATCAATAACATGGCTCATGAAACAAAATTGAAGTCTCTCACTTTCCTTAGAGTGTTAAGAACAGGGAATGATTGCTGAAGACTTTACTGGGGACTTGGATACTCTACAGTTATGGAAATGTCTAGGTTTCGCTAGCAGAAGTGGTAGTGCTACAAATATGCAAAGAAGGTCCCAGAGGACTTCATGTTTAAATTGAAATCTTAAGGGCGAGGAGAAGTTAGTCACCCAAAGATGATGCAGAGGATATGTGCAAAGGCCCCGAGATATGGGAAGTATTGCCCTTTTAGAGAGTGCAAGCAGTCTGATTTCACAGGAAGTGGCAATGGGATGGGTGCAAGTGTGGTGATAGCAGAGACTTGCAAAGAACAGGGAGAAGATTATGAAAGGCTCCTGTGTCATGCCGAAGGCTTTGGACTCATCCTGAGGACAATGAGAAGCGGTTGAAAGATTTTAAAAAGGGAAAGGAGGGAGAGGCATGATCAAATCTGTTTTTGAGCTATATCATCCTGAGTTTGGAGGTAAATGGACTGAAGAAGATTAATACTGGGGGATAAGAGTCTTTTTAGAGGACTTTCATTGTAATTCAGATAAGAGATGTTGGTACCTAAAAATAAACAGAATGGAGTCCCATCATATTACCGGCATTCACTTATACATTCTAAACAACAAAGAGAGGGGAGAGAATAGGAGAAAGAAAACAGACATAGAGAAATAGCACTTTTGATAATGCCAACACTTTGTCGTTGGTTGAAAGGAGCGTATGCTCCAGAGAAAACCCAAAATGTGAGATATGAAACTCTTGTTTCTTCAATTTCTGTGCATCGCACAGTATACATATCTCACCATGCTAAATGTCATAACAGGGTTTAAATATGTATATATTTTCATCCAATATGGTCCCTAAATACATATTAATGTCTTCATCTAGTGCTCAGCTGAAGAAACGCAATTTGTTCCAACACTAGAGAGAAAACTGTGTTGGATTTACGGAGAAGCAGTAAGTCTGCCTCCACTGGGGCACCTTCCCCAGGCATTCTGGATAACTGTAGCAATACACGACTTTCACCTAGCCTCAACTGTTTACAGCCTAATCTTTAAGTAAGGTATGACTTCCCTGCAGTGACATTGGGAGTAGCAAAGTGGAGGAGATTGGAGAGATTGAATAGGCAGAACTGACTACACCTGATGAAGGCTTGCATGTGGGATGTAAGAGGTAGGGAGGCATCAGGATTGATGACTGGGATTCTAACATGACAGAATTTTCCAGCCTTTACTTTCCAGTTCCCCCAACATCATCAAAAGAGTGGGGGAGATTATTCCTTTACACTCTGGGATCTGGACTTTATAGGGACAACCAGGGCTCATCCTTAGTGACGACTGTTGGGAAAGTCATGCAGCAGACTCACATTCCCTCTCCTGCTGTCTGTATAGTGATAGGTTCTGATTTAAAGGAATGGGAAAAACATGGCCAGGCGCGGTGGCCCATGTCTGTAATCCTGGAACTTTGGGAGGCTGAGGAGGGCCGATCACCTGAGGTCAGGAGTTTGAGACCAGCCTGGCCAACATGGTGAAATCCCATCTCTACTAAAAATACAAAAGTTAACCAGGTGTGGTAGTGGGCACCTGTGATCCCAGCTACTTGGGAGACTGAGGCAGGAGAATTGCTTGAACCTGAGAGGCAGAGGTTACAGTGAGCCAAGATTGCACCATTGCACTCCAGCCTGGGAGACAAGAGCAAAACTCCGTCTCAAAAAATAAAGGAATGGGAGAAACAGACACAACTGAAAAGCTATAATTAGATTCTCTAGTGGTAAAAGAAGTCTGTAGAATTCCCAAAAGTTAAGGTACTCAGACCCTATAATCTACCAAATAGGTTCAAAGCAAGTAGACTCTCCAGAGCTAAAGGAAATATATTCGCCATCTGACAGGTGAATAAGCAGTGTGGCAATGAAAAGAAGAAAACTAGGGATTAGTTTAAACTCTGGGGAGGTAAATAACTTCCAGGGTTGACAGGCAGTCAAAGGCAATCCAAGAAGATAGATGAGCCAAGTTCAGCAAATCTTAGTGTAATCCTCATGCCAGAGGCTGCTCCGACATGAAGGACTGGTATATCTTCTAGGAATTTATCACATTTCTTTGGCTGAAGCCTCCACTCTGAAATCTGCTTAAATACACCCACCCTAACTCCTGGAGGGACTGAGTGGGGAGGAAATTGGAAGGGAGATTAGGGGGGCTTCAGGCCTTCACCCTCTCATTTCAAATAGAACAACTGTGGTTGGATGTTCCTCTGGGATTTGACCTGATAAAAGGACTCTGGCTATAATGAAAAGTTTGCAGGACACTTCAAGAACTCAAGCCATGAAAGGGCATATAGTATTTTTTGCCCTTGCTTCTTTCAATAATCCCCTAGGCACACCAGTGGTGATCTGCTGTCATGTAGAATCCCTTCTCCATGCAGCCCATTCAGTTGGGGAATTTCTGTCTTGAAAATTCCTTTGGGTTTCTTGGTTCCTGTAATGCGTCCTCCCTGCATGACTTGATGCTTTTTAAGACACGCAGCTTCTCACGCATAAGGTATCAGTTCATCAGTTAAGGCAAATTTTTGTTACCGAATCAGCCTTTCAATTTGCACTGCATTGTGACATTATCACTTCTAATGATTACCTGGTTATGAACAAGGCCAGTGCAACTAGATCAGTTGTGGAAGGCTCAAAGGGCTACATTGGAGGGAGAAGAATACCAATTGCCGTCTAAAGCTTCCTCAAGGGCTCCTGCTAGAGGCAATCAGAGGAAACAGAATAGATTCAAAGTCAGAAGACGCTCAAGGAAATCTTGGTCAGATTCTAGTTTTCCACCTCTTTGATTCTCATTTAGCATTGGAACAATTCTTGTGAAATACTCACACAGCTATTTAGGTGGCTAATAAAGTATAACAGCTAAACTATGCTCCACTAGGATAGTGTTTCAAACAAATTCAGGTGGTACAGTCACTCAAAGGAATGGTATTTTTGAAGAACACTATGAGGTAATCAAGTTTATATTGCAAAATAAATATGTCACTGTACTAAATTAGGTATCATTGTAGACTGCTTTCTAACAGAGAGACCATAAGACCAGATACCAAAGGGTAAGGCCAAAGTTGTAGAAGAAATACTTAAAATGAAAAAGATGATATCTATAAACTTAATTTTCCCTGCAATGTGAGAAATGACTGCCATCCATCAATTTTAATGGTAGATTTCTGTGGCTCTTCTAAGCACCATTGAATTAGGTTATCAAGGCTTGCCAGGAAGTGGGAAGCAATCAGAAAAAGAATTGAACTTTTCTAATTCTGTAAAGGTAGGTGGTCCTATAAAGAAAAATAATAATAACTCCTCTGACCTGTACTAAAAGGTTAACCTAGACAGAATATATAGCCTAGAATCCATTTCTATTCCCATAGCTACTGTGGGATTGCTTCCTATGAATGTCATGTCTTAAACCACTGAATCCCTATTGGGAAAGGCAGTCCCATAGGTGTAGTCTTCTGACTCCTGCTCAGTGGCAATGTGCCATGAGCCTAGAACATTTCATTCCAGAGAAATAAAGAACTTTTATAGCCTGTGCTGTAAATGTTTTTTACTGGAATCCTTGGGAGTCTTTTTACCTATTTCAGGCTTGAAGTGTACTTCTTTGCTTAAGCATGTGCATCACATGGCACCTGGCCAATCTCATTGCTATCTCTGGTCCTGGAGGGGAGAGAATGGCTCATGAGTGTGAGCGGACCATCTCCCTGCTGCAGGGTAAGTCCTGCTGGCCATGGGCACCAACATTCACTGCTGAGGCTGATCTTGCTTTGTCTGTTTTCTATATGCATAAAGTGTTGGTCCATTCAGTGCCTGTGTGAATCCTGTCTTTCTTGGTGACCCTGGCAACTGCAAACTATGCAGAATGTCGATATCTTGGGACTGCTGCTTCTAGTAGCAGACGATGTTAGGCTCTCTACTATCATCCATGCAGTGGGGTTCCTCCAGTGGAAGTGGACACAGCTGTCCTCTGTTCGCACATTTCTTACTATTTCTAGCAGCAGTGAAGATCTATTTCCTATAAAATCTAAGTAATAGCCTGAAAACAGGTAAGGGCAATATACTGTGTAGCACTGAGCTTGCCTAATGGGCAGTAGAGCTCTCCTGTGGTTCCAGAAGTAGTACTAAAAAATAAATAAATAAAAATCTCTGATTGTTTTGTTATCCATGTGCTTTAGAACTCTGGGCCTTTGGTTATTTGTATTAAAATTGTATCAAGGGCTTTGAGTATTACTGTAGTTCATTATGATGAAATTAATATCTGCATGTCTTAGTCTGGGTACCCTCAAAGACAAAGCCTGAGATAAGGTTTATTTGCATGCAGAAAGTGTTTTTGGGAGGAGGAGGGAGAGACTGGGAAGACTGAAACAGGGAGAGACTGGGAAGACTGCAAAAGTGTGTTATGGCACTGGTACTCTGGGCGCAGCAATGATCCGGTCACTGCTGTGGACAACCAAGCATAAATTGCTGGGACCTGTTAAGGGGTCCTAAAAATGCATTTGACATTAGAATAGAGTATTTCTCTGATGACTCTATCCCTGTGGGTTAAAGATGCCATGTGGGGTGTGAATGCTCTGAATTATCTGCAGTCAAAGAGCAGAAAATCTATGGAGAGGAAGCAAGGTGTGGTGGGGTCCCTCTGCAGGAAGCTGGGTGCCACAGGAGGGGCTTAAGTTAAAAGAATTTAAGATGGGTTGCAAGACGTGGCTGAATGAATATTTAACGTAGAAAAACTTGGAAAAACAAAAAGCAAAACCAAAAAAAAAAAGATTTTGTTTTATATAGAAATTACCCATTATCTTACCATCCTGAGAACTACTGACTAATGTTCTAACAGCATTCTTTCCAGGCATTTTGTTTTTTAATTCCATATTTCATAACTTTTTATAATTAAGCATTTTTGTATCTTCAATATATTTTCATGTTAGTAAATACACTTCTGTGACACTTTTAAATGAGCAGTATTTCATTATCTGCTCATTTTAAATGATCAGTATCTCTCATCTCTTATCATTTTCATTTAGATTCTTCCTAATTTTCTATCATTTAAAAAATAAAAGAAGACTAACTTGCTGTGTACTTGTTCAATTATTCCCTTCACATTAACTCCTAAAAGTGAGATTCCTAGGTCAAAAGTATGCACATTTTTAAGGCTTTTAGTGCCTAATTAGCCTCCAGAAAAGTTATAACTATCCCCCATGAGTGTGTAAAACTGTCTTCATTTGATATTATTATTATTGTGATGCTGTCTCCATTTGATATTATTGTTTTCTAACTCTTAGAAATTTCATATGTAGTTATCATTTATAATTAATTATTAGACAATTTTTTTGTATTTCCTTAATTTTTAACTTTTGTTCCTCCATTTCTAGTGAACTTTTAAAATTTTCAAAGATTTGTTGACAATTTCTGTCTTTGATTTTATAAGTTTTGTATTTGTGTTATTTGCCCATTTTTCTGTTCAGGTCTTCATGTTTCTATTATCAACTTATAATTAGTCATTTTAACATTAAAAAGACTTCTGAAATGTATTACATTTATGCAATTAAAACAATATATTATATATGCAATTGAAGATAAAATATATTATATCTCTAAATATTTTATATGCAGACTTTAAATTTTCTTTATTTATTGATTGATGAGCTTTTCAATATTTAAATTTAACATTTTATGTAGTCAAAGATATCACTGTGTTTTGTTGTGATTTCTGTCTTTCGAGATAATGCTTATGAAGATTTTCCTCTCCCCAAAAGTATACAAATTCACTTACCCTTTAAAAGTCTTTTGTGATTTAATTTTCTACACTTCTTCTACACTTGGAATTTGTGTTACAGTATAGCATAAGGTCAAGATTAAACTTTATTATTTTTCTCCACAGAGCTGATGATTTACTTCAATAGTTTAACATTAAAAATACAGCTTTTCCTACTAACTTAAAATGCTAACATTATATCATATTAAATATACTTGATTGCCACTGTTTTTACATTTCTGCTTTTGTTTTTGGAAGATTTTTTTAAAAGATTAAAAGCAATCCTATATGCCATGGGGTAATGAGGGATGACAGAGCATGTCTTGATGCAGAGAACTCAGAGCAAACAAGAGGGCCTGCACTGTTTCTTAGAGCTATTGCATTGATGCTTTTGTTGTTATTTGTTTCTATGTGTGTGTGTTTTTGGATGCACTACCTCTTGCTCAGCATAGAGCAAAGCTTCAATGAAAGATTTCAGGTTATTTGACTGATTGGGACTGATTTGCCTTTTAATGCAAGTGCTACCTAAAATATCATTTAAGATCTTGCTTCAGGACTAAATTTATTTACAAAAATTTATTTTGAGTTGTATGAGGCCATGCAACTAGTAAATGAGGTAACTGAGATTTGAACTCTGACTGATATCTAAGTGTCTTCCACTCTGAAAACCCCAAAAATCCTTTCCAAATTATATTTTTGGCTCCCTTGACCTAAGATTTGTGATTGCACTTTAGTGAAACTTTATTATAATGAGATTATTATATCTTTATTGATTGCAAACTGCTCTATTAAGCTAAGATACGAATATTGTGCTGGTCTGTCCTTTTCACTCAACACCACCCCCCCATCCGCTTTTGTGACATAAAATACAAAGTAAGAATAGAGTTTCATGCATATCAAAATAGCTGGCATATTGACTTTACATACGTTTATGCTGAAATTAATAAACCATGCAGGGATGGATCATTTATTTTAAAAAATGCACCTTGCATGGTGTAAATGGAAGGTCTGATAACAACAAAAGAAACGGGAGATGGGGAAAAATCACAGTAACCAGATAAACTGTTATTTTAGTAATTGGAGCATTTGGCTCTTAAATAAAATATTTTTATACTGAAGAAAACTTGCCCATAACTGGATAAGAGTGAAGACAAATAAGAAAAATAAGGCATTAATACAAAGAATAGATATTTTTCAATTACAGAAACAAATCTCACAGGAAATAAAGACATTTACCTTGCAGCTTTAGAGAGACACAATGACAAATTATTTAGTGGAGCATTCCCGTTTTAAGACCCTCTCTCGCCTGAACCATTCATTCCATAAACCTTCATTGAGCCAAACTAAACACTGTGACTTAATGCATGAGAGGTAAACAGAGAATTGAGCTTTTCAAAGGGAAGTAAAGTCTAGTGAGAGAACAGGTGGCAAAATAACCATAATACGAAGATGAATGAGAAAAGCCATAGAGCAATACACATGTTGTGGATATACTATGAGATGTGAGATTGGGTGGGCAAACCAGGGGCTAAACAGTTAAGTAGGTGTTCCTCCATTTTTAGTAAACTTCTAAAATTTTCAAATGTTTGTTGTCAATTTTTACATTTAATTTTATAAATTTTTTATTTGTGTTATTTGCCCATTTTTCTATTCAGGTCTTCATCTAGTATCAACTTGTGGTTCGTCATTTTAATATTAAAAATATTGCTAAAATATGTTACATATATGCAATTCAAAAAACATATTAGCCAGGTGCAGTGGCTCACACCTGTATTCCTAGCACTTTGGGAGGCCAAGGTAGGCAGATGGGTTGAGGTCAGAAGTTTGAAACCAGCCTGGCCAACATGGTGAAACCCTGTCACTACTAAAAAAATTACCAAGAAATTAGCCAGGCATGGTGGTGGGCACCTATAATCCCAGCTACTACGGAGGCCGAGGCAAGAGAATCCCTTGAACCCAAGAGGCAGAGGTTGCAGTGAGCTGAGATCATGCCACTGCACTCCAGCCTGGGTGACAGAACGAGACTCTATCTCAAAATAATAATAATAATAATAACATATATATGCAATTGAAAATAAAATACATTATTTCTCTAAATGTATTATTATATGCAAACTTTAAATATTCCTTATTTATTCATTGATGGGTGTTTTGATATTTAAATTTAACATTTTGTGTAGTAAAATATATCACTATGTGTTCTTGTGGTTTCTCTCTTTGTAGATAATGATTATGAAGATTCCCCCTGCTCCTACAACATGTGGGGATTATGGAAGCTACAATTAGATTTGGGTGGGGACACAGCCAAATCGCACCATTTAAATAGTTCCGAGTGAGAGGAACAGAAGGTGCATAGAGGCATCCAGTGGGAAATGGAGCCAAGTAGATAAAGTTTAGTTATGACTTTTGAATGCATGTAATAGAAACCCAACTTAAACTAGTATAAGCAAAAGGAAATCAATGAAAGGACACTAGATTATTTCATGGACTGCCAAAATAACAGAGATTATGGGGTCATCTGAGCCTCAGAAACAATAAGAAATAGTTCCTTGAATATCATAGTCACCCTATTCTCCTCTCTTTTGGCCTAAAACGGCAGCTTGTATTTCTCCAATTTGGATGAATACTGTGATCCCCATAGTTTGTGGGTTTTATATACCACAGTTTTGGGCTCAGTGATGCTGCTTTGATCAGGCAACAAACTCAAACTGATCAATTTGGTCAGGGGTAGAGAAAGACATTTTCAAAAGAAGAAAGGGAACCTCCTGAGAGGTAGTTCTACAGATTTCTACTGCAAATAGGAAATGGCCACACTATAATTAGCAAGTTACAAGAGTCTAATTTACCTTCCAATTATCCTCTTCCTTTTCTTCTTCTTCTCCTCCCCACCCCAAATTGTGAATCTTCACTCTATATCATTTTCCCTTGATCATCTTCTCATCTCTCATGGCCTTTTCCTGTTCAATTGCTCCTTCTTTCTTGGGTGTCCTTTCCAGGTATTTTTCAGCATACAGAGGCACTAGCTGAAATGTCTAGATCAAAAGCAATCATTCCTAAATTTAGAAGCCACTATTTCTTTCATCTGTATTTTCATTTGTCAAATGCTCACTGAACACATGTCAAACACTGTGGGGATAAAGAGATTAAAAATCAGTAGAACTAACAACTGCTTAAACGTGTTGTGAGATTACCATATGTAAAACCTGAATTATCTCATTTAATTGCACACAGTACCTCAATGAGATAAGTTCTATTATTAAATACAAAAGCGTGTGACTGGGATACAAACCTGGATTATTTGACTCAAAAATTCTTGCACATTATCACTAGACTGTCTAAAATAAAGGGTACTGTCTTTGTCCCAAAGATCATTGACTAGTAGATGGGGCAATACAAAGTGATAAGCACTGACTGTAACATTGGTAAGTACTGGCTTATTAATGAGGAGAATTTCTAGGAGAGGCAGCTGACCCTGTCTGGAAGGGAGGCTTCCCAGAGAATCCAACCTGAGGTGAAATTGGCCAGGTTAGTAAGGGCTGCAAAGGCTGCCAAATGGGAAAAACAATGGGGCAAACACCGTGATTGACAAGGAGGTGGTGGTGTGCATTTTTTAAATGGCACAAGGTTTAGAAGAGGCAGTGCTTAGGTTGGGATAAAAAACAACGGCCACAGAAGCAACTAGAAAAGCCAATAGGCATCCCATGAGAAGGGCGTTATACACTACACTGACTTTGGACATCATCAGAGGCAACAGATAACTTGAGTGATTTTAAATATCATCAGAGTCATGTTTTAGAGAGATCACACCTGGAGGCAGCACAGAGGCCAGAGGCTGGGAGGCTAATTAAGAAGCAATGTCTCAAATGTAGACTAAGCAATTTGAGGACAGGTACAAGTCTTTCATTTCTATGTCTCCAGAGCCTAACCAATTTTTGTTGAACACATAACTGAATAAAAGTACTGCTGCAGAAATCTAGGCAAGAAATAAGAAGGTCTGAATTAAGGCAGTCACAATAGGCATGGGACTTATAGTAGGATGAATTCTCTAGATGGTAGAACTGGAGAAGATTGCATCTGCCTTTCCACTCATTAACTATTCTTTTCTCATTTTTTCTTTTTCAAATTCTGAACTACATTAAACATTTAGCAGTACTGGAAATAATATAACACTTATTACCCAGAATTAATACATCTTAACTATTTGCCATACTCACATCATATTTTAATTTTCATATTGTCAAAATTTATAATTATTATTTGTAATAGCTCTATGATATAAAAGTTGGTCAAAGTGATGCACCATAATTTACCTAAGCATTTCTCTATTGTTAGACATATAAGCTACTAGTCATTTTTCATATATCTTGCTCTTAGAGAGAAACTCTGCAATAAACTGCTTCAGACAAAGCTGTGTGCTTGAGTAAAATCCCTACCTCTTCTTCTTTATTGTTCATTTTGTCTCATGTTTGTTGCGATTGGTGTCTGGGAAAAGACTGTTGACCTATAATTGATATAAACATATAGGTTATTCCTTGGTGGAAGGCTATGAAAGATGTGGTTGTGTCTAAATGGCTTAGGAAGCATCCTAGGAAGAGTAGCACATTTTCCAAAAAATATTTTTTATCTGACAAATTTAAAAAAGTATTTTTTAAGTCTGCACCCGCATTGTCTACAACTGAATAATGCTTGACACTCAGAGGCTGTTCAATGTATCTTTGTTTCAAAACCAAACAAATAAATGAAGAAACAAAAGGAAACAAATACAAACAAATCAACTTAAAGATCCAAAGTACATTCTGTGTGTATTTATTCATGTTCAGTATTCTAGAAAGCAATTTTCTCAAAAAAAAATTCTATTTTTGTTCAGGCACAGTGGCTCACTCCTGTAATCCCAGCACTTTGAGTGGCTGGGGCGGACGGATCGCGAGGTCAGGAGATAGAGATCATCCTGGCCAACATGGTGAAACCCTGTCTCTACTAAAATGCAAAAAAAATTAGTCAGGTGTGGTGGTCAAAATGTGAATTTTCTTATTGTCAAAATTATAAATTTTGAAAATATGAAAATTATTTGTATGTAATGTACAAATCTGTACATTTTAAAAAATTTTGGACAAAGATTCCTGCGGGAGATCCAAGATGGCCAATTAGGAGCAGCTCAGGATTGCAGCTCCCAGCGAAAGCACGGAGGGTGAGTGGACGCCACATTTCCAGATGGATTTTTATTGCCCACAGACCAGGAGATTCCCAGGCGGAGGAGCCCCATGGGTTGCCAGTGCAGCTGTTTTGGCCGGCACAGCTGTTTTGGCTGGCGCCGCTGTTTGGCCAGCAGCTTGTTTTGGCTGGCACTGTGGTTCTCTGCACAAAATACACAGGTCTGGGCACCATTTTAGCTGGCGATTGGAGCTCCTGGGATAGAGAGTCACCCATTCAACTGATTAAAAAAAAAGGGAACTGAAACAGGGAGCCAGGCCAGGAGATTCCAGGGCAAAAAAGCACCACAAATCTCAGCGCAGTGGTTTCAGCTGGTGCAGTGGGTTGCTGCATGGGAAATCACACAGATCCTGGTGCCTTTTCAACAGGCAACTGGAACACCTGGGACACAGAGTCGCCCATTCAACTCAAAAAAAAAAAAAGTGTTCTGAGGCAGGGAGCCAGGTGATCAGGCTTGGCTGGTCCCACCCCACAAAAAAAAAGCAATCTGAAACACTCTGGATAGAGATTCATGGCAAGCGCAGCTGAATCCGGGATGGTCCAGCTCTGTGGGGGAGGGGCGTCTGC
>CAUYLG010060089.1:0-61983 GCA_963573385.1 Cacajao melanocephalus | reverse complement strand
CCCGTCTCTACTAAAAGTACAAAAAATTAGCCAGGCGTGGTGGTGCGTGCCTGTTGTCCCAGCTACTCGGGAGGCTAAGGCAGGAGAATCGCTGAACCCGGAAAACAGAAGTTGCAGTGAGCCGGATTGCACCACTGCACTCCAGCCTGGTGATAGAGCGAGACTCTGTCTCAAAAAAAAAAAAAAGCCAGAATAGTTGATAAAATATTATGGGTTTAGAAAAAGGTCATACATGATCTAAAAACAAGTAGTATTTAATCTCCTATTTTACATTAGTTTGTGGTACTTTTCCAAGCAAACTTATTGCTTCCAAATAAGTCAAAAGTATATTCTTAAAACATCAAATCACAAAACCTCACCAAGTTCATTACTTGTTGAAGTAGTGAATTAAATATGCTGAATTTGTCAGTCCATAAATTATCCCCAACACTAAAAGCTATTCTCAGCATAATACTGTGATTAAGAGCATGGGTTTTTGAGACAGCCTTGGATTCTGGTTCCAGTTCCATCATTTACCTGGGTCTCAACTTCCTCAAGTGTAAAATGTAGATAATAATAGTATTCACCTAATAATAGGGCTCTTGTGAGACCTAACAGATAATGCTTGTAGAGAGCTTTAGCATGGTATTAGGCATAGAAATACTGAGAGATGTTAGGTATTGTTACTGTTATTGGTGTGATGTGATACTGTGTTCTTCTCAGTACACCATATCAGGGAGTATATGATGTCAGTGTCTTATTACTGGTGATGCTGCCCTTGGTTACCTGGTTAAAGTAGTGTTTGCAATTTATTCTCCATGTAAATGTCTTTTTTGTAATTAATACATACTTTATTATGTATTTATCTCCAGGAGATAGATAAATATTTATAAATGATTTATTTTATTATGTATTTATTTATCTCCAGGAGATATTTTGAGACTATGCAAATATCCTCTTTCCCATATACATTTGTCCAGTAATTCTAGCATTCATTGATTGTTGCCCATAACAATCATTATTGTGGTATTTGCCTAATGGAAAGTTTCTATTTCCATAATTCCTTCCACATTTTCAATTGGAATTCTACTATAAACAAGAGCTGTCTCTTCTCCCTTTTTATTTAATTTATTCATTCATTTGTTCCAGTATAGACTCACAGATCTCAGCTCCACCTCCCAGGTTCAAACAATTCTCAGCCTCCAGAGTAGCTGGGATTATAGGCACCCACCACCATGCCCGGCTAATTGTTGTTGCTGCTGTTGTTTTGAGATGGAGTCTTGCTCTGTCGCCCAGGCTAGACTTCAGTGGCATGATCGTGGCTCACTGCAACCTCCACCTCCCAGGTTCAAGTGATCCTCTTCCCTTAGCCTCCCGAGTAGCTGGGACTATAGGCACGTGCCACCATGCCCACCTAATTTTTTGTATTTTTAGTAGAGATGGGGTTTCACCATGTTGGTCAGTCTGGTCTCGAACTCTTGACCTCATGATCTGCCCACCTTGGACTCCCAAAGTGCTGTGATTACAGGCATGAGCCACTGTACCTGGCCAATATTTCTTTCTATGGGTTATAATCTGACACTATGATTATTTACTTGTTCAAACTGTCCTAATTTTGGTCATTTACAGCTTCTTCAAGTTGGTTCCTGTGTTTTTAACCCCACCATATTTCAAGCACTTCCTTATTTTCTGGTACTGTAAAGATATTCCAGTAAGCATAGTTTAATGGTCAAGATGGAAGTGGCTGAGATGGAAGCCACACAACAGTAGGTTAAGAAGAGAATAGAAACTGCATGGAAACTACCTGTGGGAGCTAAACAATTAGTATACACAGACATACAGAGTAGAACAACAGACACTGGATTCAAAAGGTGGGAGAGCGAGAGCAGAGTCAGGGATTAAATACTACCAATTGGGTACAATGTATACTATTTAGATGATGAGTACACTAAATGCCCAAACTTCACCACTATTCAAAAAGCCATGTATCTCAACTGTACTTACACCTCTAAATTTATAAAACTTTTAAAATCTAAAAATAATTAAAAACATGACTGAATTAAGTAAAATAAAAGGTGAAATTTTCAATTTTCAAAATATATATACGTGTTTATCTATATGAATATATATGAATATATGCTGAATGAATTAAGGAATCAATATATGACTACATATAGCATAGTAACAGGATCAGATTTTAAGATATAGAGTTGTGAAGTACTTTCAATAAAAATCCATCTATGGGGCCAGGCATAGTAGCTCTCATCTGTAATCCCAGGACTTTGGGAGGCCGAGGACTGCTTGAACCTAGGCGTTCAAGACCAGCCTGGGGAACATAGCAAGATCCCATCTCTACAAAAAAATTAAATAATCAGCTGAGCATGGTGGCTCACACTTGTAATTCCAGCTACTTGGGAGGCTGAGGTGGGAGGATTGAGTGAGCCCTAGAGGTCAAGACTACTATGCGTCTTGTTCATATCACTGCAATCTAGCCTGGGCGACAAAGAGACCATGGCTCCTCTGCCCCCCGCCACCAAAAAAAGGAAGAGAAATCCTAACCATGTCAGCTGAGCCCTTCCAAAATTTATCTAACGGTTCTTCAGCTTGCACTAAACCTCTCTCATTATTTCCAGTTTAAATTTGTGAACTGGTACCATCTCCTACATTCCTACTGACTTTTTATTTCTGCTTAATATCTCTTTGGGTACCCTACCACTAGTTCTTAATTACACATTCCCCTCTTAGTTGAATGGTCATACTTAGAAATGTTAATTTAAAAAAAACTCTCATGGCCAAGCACGGTGCCTCATACCTGTAATCCCAGCACTTTGGGAGGCCGAGGCAGAAGGACTGCTTGAGGCCAGGAGTTTGAGACCAGCTTGGCCAACACACCAAGACCCTATCTCTACAAAAAGAAAAAAATTGGGTGTTGTGGTGTACGCTATAGTCCTGGCTACTTGGAAGGCTAAGGCGGGAGGATCCCTTGAGCCCACGAGTTTGAGGCTGCAGTGAGCTATGACTGTGTCACTGCACCCTAGCCTCGGCAACAGAGCAGGAACCTATCTCTAAAAAAAATTAAAATAAAAATTTAAATTTCTTATGAAGCTGAATCTATACATGGGTAAGCATGTGTGTACACACAAAACAACTACTTAAGTACAGCCATGCATTGCTTAATGATGGGGATACACTCTGAGAAATGTGTCATTAGGCAATTTCATCATTATGTGAACATCATAGGACATACTTGCACAGGCTGGGCAAGGTGGCTCATGCCTGTAATCCTATCACTTTGGGAGGCTGAGGCAGGCGAATCATCTGAGATCAGGAGTTCAAGACCAGCCTGACCAACATGGAGAAACCCTGTCTCTATTAAAAAAACCCCACAAAATTAGCTGGGTGTGGTGGCGCATGCCTGTAATCCCAGTTACTGAGGGGGCTGAGGCAGGAGAATCGCTTGAACTTGGGAGGCGGAAGTTGCAGTGAGCCAAGACTAGGGAACAAGAGTGAAACTCCGTCTCAAAAAGGTACAATAAAAATATATGAAACTACCATTGTATATGCTGTCGATTGTTAACCAAAACACTGTTATGCAGCACATGACTGTATAAAATAAATAGTATGTAAAATAAATGGTACATGCCTTATAAACAAAATGAGTGTATAGTGTAATAGCTGGCCCAAAAAAACAAATGCAATCTTAAGACTGTGCAAACAGAAATATGGTCTATAGAACAAAGGAGGTAGTAATTATGCTGTACTCTAGTCTCCCCATGAGAAATGTATTCTCTTTTGGCTTAAGAGGAACATAAACTAGATCACTCATTCAGACATATACAAATACATACTGTTCACCAGATATTGCTATAAGTGCTGGGAATAAAACAATAGGAAGAAAAGTTTCTTTTCATTTTTTGTTTTTTTTGAGACAGAGTTTTGCTCTGTTACCAAGGCTGGAGTGCAGTGGCACGAACGCAGCTCACTGCAACCTCTGCCTCCTGGGTTCAAGTGATTCTCATGCCTCAGCCTCCCGAGTAGCTGGGATTACAGACACACACCCCAAAACCTGGCTAATTTTTGTATTTGTTGTAGAGACAGGGTTTCGCCATGTTGGCCAGGCTGGTCTTTAACTCCTGGCTTCAAGTGATCTGCCCATCTTGGCCTCCCAAATGCTGAGATTACAGGTGTGAGCCACTGTGCCCAGCCATGAAGAAAAAGTTCCTTTTCTAATGCAGCTAACATTTTAGAAAAGGAAGTAAACAAATAGGAAAAACATCAGGCAAGGGTAAAGGTTATACAGAGAATGAAAACAGAATGCTGTGATGAAAGGTGATAGGGTGATCATTTTAGAATAGGTTCAGGGAAAGTCTCATGGAGGAGGTGCCATTAAATACTGAAATCTGAATGAAAAGAAAGAACTAGTCATGTAAAGATCAGAAGAAAAATGAATTAAAAATTACCTTAAGCAAGTGTGAGAAATTATCTACAAAGCAAAATGACCAATATACTGGTTTTATATATTAGTAAGTTTCCCTATAACATTTGCACAAACTATACATTCTAGTCTGTTCATCTAGAAACTGTCCCATTTGTAGAAGTTATGGGACACTGTACCTCGAGTTCTCTCCAGATCTTATCTGTTCAGGTCCTACAACTTTAAGCTTATTTCTTCTACTAATGCACCATCATCATCATTCTCAACGGTCTGACTGTCTAAGACAGTGTTTATGAACTGAGAGCTGTAATCTCATCATGGGCCATCAATTCAGTGGATAGTAACCAACATTCTTTATAAATGAAGTAGATCAGTGTTTTGTGAAACATTGGTTATATCTTCCTAAACACACACACACACCCCTACATATATACATTTAGAAACATTTATAAATAAACACATATACTGGAATCTAGTCAGGAAGTTTTCAAAACACTATTCTAGAGGTCAATGAATGCTTCCATTTCATTTAATGCCATTCAACATAAATAATTATATTGGGCTGTCCTATTTTGGAGATTCCCTGTAATAAAAGTGTAACGGTGAATATAACAGTTTCAGTGGGTTTCGTGAGTCCTGTTAGCAAATTATTGAAACTGAGGGTACTTTGGGGAACCCCCAGAACTTGCAGTTGGTGTCAGAAGTGAGGACAGTCTTAGGACTATGCTAACTTTGCAGTCTGGCTAACTCTGAGTAATGCTTCTCAATGGAAAAAAAAAGTTTGGTGGGAAAATAAAGAGATCTTGATCTGTTATCTTCAAATGCAAATTCCAGTTAAAAAGATTTTTACATTTTTATAAGACTTACAAAATAATGAAAACTAGGATTGGCAATAATTCCATGCTATCAAAGACTTATCTATAGGAAATCTGAACTAAGAAAACTGCTTCCTTAAATATCTTAGGCATTCCCATTCCATCTGTACAGAAGAATACATCTATGTGACGAGATTCAATATTCCTATGTAAATTTTTAAAAATTTAGCATGTTTGACTTAAGAGAAAAAGGACACAAGAAGAGGAACTGCATGACAGCCACTTAAAATATCACATGAAAAAAATTATTTTTTGAGGCTTGAAAGAAGGTCCATTCTTCAAACAAACATTGAATGCCTATTATGAGTCAGGTACTACTTGATGTTAGAACAGTGGACATGTGGTCTCTCAGAAAGAAATTTATAACCTGGTAGTACAAAACTATCACCAATGAGTAAAATGCAGAGGGAATCATAGTTAATAATACTCTTCATCAGCATGTTCCCTTCCTTTAGCACTCACTCCCCAGCACTCTGTTCATATTGCTTTTGGAAGGCTCTAAAAATGGAAAAATAGGATGGAGTACTATTGAATAAACCCATGGTTGGAGACAGATACTCTTGAGAAAATATAATTGGCTACATAGGAAAGGAGAGGGTTTCTGTAATTCTAATCACAGAAAGAGTTCAAACAAAAAAATGCTAGAAGCTGGGCATGGTGGCTTACATCTGTAATCCCAGCACTTTGGGAGACCGAGGTGGGCAGATCACCTGAGGTCAGGAGCTCGAGACCAGCCTGGCCAACATTGTGAAACCCCGTCTCTACTAAAAATACAAAAATTAGCTGGGCATGGTAGTACACGCCTGTAGTCCTAGCTACCCAGGAGGCTGACAGAGGTTGCAGTGCTGTGGTTGCACCATGGCACTACAGCCTGAGTGGCACGGCAAGATTTCAAGTTAAAAAAAAAAAAAAAAAAGCTAGGGAGAATATTGATACAGCAGAATGAGTTGAACTGGACAGCCTGCTTAGTCTCATTCAATTCTGGGATTTTATGATTCTACAAAAAAATGTTGATATTTAAAATAATCAAGAACATGCAAATAGGTTATCTTATCTTCTATAACAGCGTAACAGAGTCCTGATATGAAATACTTTCCTACTTATATAAAGTAGCCTGAGGTATACTGCAAATCTGATTTTCTACTGTAACCTCAATGAATAAAGACCAGGTAGAACACACAAACATCAATTTTTTCATGGATTGTTGAGTAAAAAATGTTACTCAAATCCTATTGTAATTAAAAACAGGACACAGGATTAGAGATGAAAACTAACATGTGTGCAATGTTTGATAGTTTACAGAGGGCTTTAATCTGTTAAATGTTATCTTATTTAATTCTTCCAAACTCCTAGGAAATAGCTATAGTGGTGGTAGTGGTACTCGTTACTCCTATTTTAAAATGAAGGAGTCTTAGCCAAATTCCATAACCTTTCCTTTATACTAGTCTACCAGTGTATCTCCCTCAGCCTCTTCTCTCTTCTACTCTCTTATTTTTCACACAATTAACACATTTACCGCAGTAACACATCTCAACACTTAGTTGGGAGTGAAGGGAGTGGAATGGCATGGATTAGTAAATTCTCTTTGAAATTCTGAGAGAAGCATCTTTCCTGCCTACCTACCTACCTTTGACAATCACTATTCTATACTTTTCTTCTAAAGAAGTATGTTATTCATTAACATATAAATTTTAAACCCAAGAAAATTGAAGGTACAAATGAAGGTATATGAGAAAAAACAAAACTTAATTTCACTGGAGATGATTCACATAAAACTTTAGCTTAGAAAGTTCTAAAACTGGGCTGGGCACAGTGGCTCATGCCTCTAATCCCAGCACTTTGGGAGGTCAAGGAGGGTGGATCGCGAGGTCAGGAGATCGAGACCATCCTGGCTAACATGGTGAAACCCCATCTCTACAAAAAATACAAAAAATTAGCCGGGTGTGGTGACACATGCCTGTAGTCCCAGCTATGCAGGAGGCTGAGTCAGGAGAATCACTTCAACCTGGGAGGCGTAGGTTGCAGTGAGCCGAGATTGCGCCACTGTACTTCAGCCAGGGCAACAAAGTGAGACTCTGTCTCAAAAGAAAAGAAAAAAGAAAGAATTGCCCTAAAATTTATAGAACACTGCAATCCTAGATTGGATCTGATCATTGTCTTTAAAACTCAGAAGACTGGTTCACTCATTTAATATTCATTTAACAAATACTTGTTGAACATTTAATATGTACTGTTCCTAACACTTCTCATTACTTTCTTTGTCACCTACTTATATTAAGGGCTTTTATGATTATGTCAAATATTCTGCTTTCAAAAGTGAGTTGTTCTAGTATCTACCAAGCCTGATCATTTACTGTGGTAAGCAGAATTCTAAGGTGAATCCCCAATGAACCATGCTCTTTTAAAACTCTCCCCTTTGATTGTGGGCTGAACCTGTAAGAATGTTGTAATACCACAGGCTATGTGGCAAAAGTTAAAGAATTTTAAAGATATAATTAAGGCCTATCTCAGTCTACTTAGTGGTTACCAAGGTCTAGGGATTGGAGAGTAGGGTAAGAGAGAGGTAGGTTTGGTTATAAAAGAGCAACATTCTTGTGGTGATGAAACTATTCTGTATCTTGGCTTTGGTGGTGGTTTCATGAACCTACAAATGTGATAAAATTTCATTTAAATAAACACACAAACACATGCAAATGAGAGCAAGGTAAACTGAGGAAATCTAAATAAAGATTGGTAGATTGTATCAACTCAGTTTCTTGGCTCTGATACTGTACTACAGTTTTGCAAGATTCTACTTTGTGGGGAACTGAATAAAGGATATACTGAGGCTGGGCACAGTGGGCCATGCCGTAATCCCAGCACTTTGGGAGGCTGAGGCGAGTGAATCACTTGAAGCCAAGTGTTCAAGACCAGCCTGGCCAACATGGTGAAAACTCACCTCTACTAAAAATACAAAAATTAGCCAGGTGTGGTGATGCACGCCTATGATCCCAGCTACTTGGGAGACTGAGGCATCAGAACTGCTTGAACCTGGAAGGTAGAGATTGCAGTGAGCTGAGATCATGCCACTGCACTCCAGCCTAGAAGACAGAGCGAGACCCTGTCTCAAAAACAAAAAAAAAAACAAAAAAAAAACCAAAAAAACACGCATGCATTGAATTTCTCTGTATTATTTCTTACAACTGCAGGCTAATCTGCAAAGAGGGATGAGGGAATTTTGTGGGGAAGATGTCAATAATCCATATCTTGATTATCGTAAGGTTATAGAACTGTTCACATTTTTCAAAACTCACAGAATTATATATGATACAAAAAAGAATGTTACTAGATATAAATTATTTTTCAATAAATTTGTCTAAAAAAATTAATGTTCTTTAGGCTTCTATTTTCATACTAAGAAGCTAATACCACTAGCCTTTTAAATCTAGGTTAATATCTTGATATTAATTTCTTTCCCTTAATCGCAGTAGCTGCCCTTGAAGTCCTGACCTATGACTCTTACTTAAGTCTCTAAATAGTGCCTATTCCTAGACTTCTGGATGCTATTTCTTCACTTGTCTGCTTTCAGGAGTCTTGTGTTTGGAACAGGGAAGGAGAGTTGGAGTAGGAGTTGGAACACCCAGCAGTAGATTATAGAAAGAGGTCTAACGTTGACTGAAGGGTTAGTATAGAAACTGATATTTTAAAATGACTAAAGCATTTTGATTTTAACAGCTTTTAGAAAGTATTATGAAGGTGAATGGTTGTTGACTGTAATTGTTGAAAGGACATGTATCCTAAAACAAACATAGTCTCACATATATTCATATGCATATGTATATTAACACATTCATACATGTATCATATGAATTTAAAACACTTGATCTTATTGGGGATTTTAAATTCCACAAAATAATTTCAATGAAAAGTAAGTCTCTAAAACATTCACTCCTTTCTTAAAAGAATTAAGAATATGTATGAAATCTCATTTGAAATAATTATAAAAATTAAAAGTACCTTTTATTTTAATTAGGCTGGATTTTCTCCCTATAGTTCAAATTCCTATGTAGATTTAGATATTGAAGTCTCATTGGTGAAGCATTTTTCTAAAACTCAGAAATATGGAAAAAAATTGCCCTGCCTATAACACAAGCCTGTAACTCAAACATACTATTGAAATGATAACAAAAATTGTATTCAAGATCAATTTGTATAAATTGACCCAGATCAAGAGTCCTTATCAAAACTCTTTTTCCAGATATCAATTTCCATGAAGTATCTCCAAAAGACTATCCTCTGAAGGTAAAATAAATTGGACTAACTAAGAATAAAATCATTAAGTAAAAAATACATCCTGGGCTGGGCAAATTAGTGAGACCCCATCTCCACAAAATTTTTTTAAAAATTAGCTGGGTGTTGTGTCATACGCCTGTGGTCCCAGTTACTTGGGAGGCTGGGGTGAGATCACTCGAACATGGAAGGTCAAGGCTGCAGTGATCCATGACTAAGCCACTGCATTCCAGCCTGGGTGACACAGTAAGACCCTGTCTCAAAAATAAAAATAAATATAGTCTTAAAAATCCACCAATTTTTCTGCAGTAAAAGCAAATATTATGACATAACTACCAGAAAATTGCCATGAGTGTGTGCATACTTAATTAATCATGCATAATGCATAGTAGAAATATTTGTTTTACTATATGTTTTTTTGAAATTAAGTTTTGCTCTGTTGCCCAGGCTGGAGTGCAGTGGCAAAATCTCAGCTCACTGTAACCTCTGTCTCCCGGATTCAAGTGAATCTCCTGCCTTAGCCTCCCAAGTAGCTGGGATTACAGGCATGCATTACCATGCCCGGCTAAGTTTTGTATTTTTAGTGGATCTGGGGTTTCACCATGTTGGCCAGGCCGGTCTCAAACTCCTGACCTCTGGTGACCTGCCCAGCTCAGCCTCCCAAAGTGCTGGGATTACGGGTATGAGTCACCGAGCCTAGCCCTGTTTTATTATTTTTAATCAGAGATACTCATCCCTCAATAGCTTTTTGAGGATCGTTATTGTCAACTAAAGAAATTAAATAGTGCTTGAGATGTTAACTCATTCAATATCATGTTGAGACATTAAACTTGTGTTACATATTGGAAACATGTTAAAAAGGCATTTTGATTTGTCTACATGGAGCTCTCAAAAGTATATCCAAGTTACTCCAAAAAAAATTCAGTTTACAAAGAAACTAACTAAAAACAATTATTTTAGTTTTAACCTTTTCTAACTGGTCTGCTCATTCCTATATGTAAGTTTCATATAATCACTAATTTTTGCCTAAGTATATCATATAAATTAATTTACCACAATAATTACTGTTCCTCAAAAAACTTTACAAGTTTTACTTATTCCCACCTTCAATCAAAAGTTAAAATTCTAAAAAAAGAAACTTAAAAAATTGTGGCTCTTGGCCAGGCGTGGTGGCTCATGCCTGTAATCCAGCACTTTGGGAGGCTGAGGCAGGCAAATCACCTGAGGTCCGGAGTTCAAGACCCGTCTGACTAACATGGAGAAACCCCGTCTCTACTAAAAATACAAAAATTAGCCAGGTGTGGTGGCGCATGCCTGTAATCTCAGTTACTTGGGAGGCTGAGGCAGGAGAATCACTTGAACCTGAGAGGCCGAGGTTGTGGTGAGCCAAGATCGTGCCATTGCACTCCAGCCTGGGCAAAAAGAGCAAAACTCCATCTTACCAAAAAAAAAAAAAAAAAAAAAAAATGGGGCTCTCATACTTATTAGAGATTGTTGTTTCAATAACCATATCATTAATAAATATCAAAACGGTGCTGATAATGCACTTAAGAAATCCACAGTGCTGAAAATTAAATATATCCCTTCTCTACATTTCAAGAAGTCTCCCCTTCAAAAGTACTGTCTCTATAATTCCCCTAAATACGTCACTAAAAGTTTCAAAATATTTATAATCCCTGTCATGCTTTTCTTCCCTCAAGATAAAATAAATTTAAGGAGATCCTTAGCATTTAACTTGCTGTCCTCAAATTACGCAAATCCTTTCAATTTACCCCAGTTTTAACCAACGTTTTCCCACAAGGAAAAAGTAAATTGAGAAAGCACATTAAAACAAAGGTAAGGCTGGGCATGATGGCTCATGCCTATAATCCCAGCACTTTGGGAGGCTGAGGAAGAAGGATCACCTGAGGTCAGCAGTTCGAGGCCAGCCTCCCTTAGCAGAGACGGGGTTTAAATAAAAAAATTACAAAAATTAAAATTAGCCAGGCAAAAATTAGCCAGGTATGGTGGTGGGTGCCTGTAATCCCAGCTACCTGGGAGGCTGAGGCTGAAGAATCACTTGAATCTGGGAGGCAGAGACTGAAGTGAGCCAAGATGGTGCCACTGCACTCCAGCCTGGGCAACAGAACAAGACTCCGTCTCAAAAAAAAAAAAAAAAAACCAGTAAGGTAACAATTCAAGAACTTCCTATAGAAACTCATAATGACCACTGCTCTTCAAAGGGTACCCTGCTGGTGAAAAAATATATAAAAATCTGTACACCACGCTTACTTTTTTTTTTGAGATGGAGTATCACTCTGTTGCCCAGGCTGGAGGGCAGTGGTGCCATCTTGGCTACTGTAACCTCTGCCTCTAGGGTTCAAGAGATTCTCTTGCCTCAGCCTCCTGAGCAGCTGAGATTACAGGTGTCTGCCACATGCCCAGCCAAGTTTTGTATTTTTAGTAGAGACGGGGTTTCGCCATGTTGGCCAGGCTGGCCTTGAACTCCTGACCTCAGGTGAGCCGCTCACCTTGGCCTCCCAAAGTGCTGAGATTACAGACTTGAACCACTGTGCCTGGCCGCTTAATTACTAATATTTTTAATGACAAAACAGTATGACTGGGTACAAGAAACATTATTTGTAATAAATAAACTGCAAATAATTTAACGTAACAAATACTTACTGAGTTCCCTTTAACTCTAAGACAATGCAGAGGGATGTAAATATGTATAAGACAAGAGGTTAACAATTAATTAATGTGGTTCCAACAATTTTAAATGGTGTTTTTAATTCTCCTATCATGATCAAAACTAGAGGGTTAAAATACTTCAGAGAGCTGATATTTTAAGTGAAAATGATGAAAAAAAAATTAACTACTGGTCCTAACAACTGGGAAAACTTGAATATGGATTAGATTTTAGATGACACAGAATTAGCAGTTACCTTAGGTGTGATATTAGTTGTATGGTAGAATGTCATTCTTGAGAGATGTCTAATAAAATACTTAGAGGTAAAGTTTCATAATAACTGCAATTTACTTTCAAGCCAAAAACAACAAAATCCTATAGATACAAATAAAGCAAATACGGCAAAATCTTAACTACTGACTCTAAGTAATTCACATGTATGTAGTCATAGGACAATTTCATGTTTTTATTTTTTTCAGAAACAAGGTCTTGCTATGTTGCCCAGGCTAGAATGCAGTGGTTATTCATAGGCAGGATCACAGAACACTACAGCCTTCAAACTGGCCTCAAACAATCCTCTGAACTCAGCTTCTCAAGTAACTGGGACTAGAGGTGTAAGCCAGTATGCCTGGCCCAATTTCAATTTAAAGTCCAGAATCTCAAGAACATATATAGCTTTGCTTTGAAGAAAATTTTAAAACTACAGTCATCCATAAATGTTTTAAAGTATTTAATAAGGCCAGGTGAGGTGGCTCATGTCTGTAATCCCAGCACTTTGGGAGGCTGAGGCAGGATGATTGCTTGAGCCCAGGAGTTCAAGAACAACCTGGGCAAGATGGTGAGAGTCTCATCTCTACAACAAATAAAAAAAATGGTGGCCATGCCACCATGCCCAGCTAATTGGGAGATCCCAGCTACATGGGAGGCTGAGGCAGGAAGCTCACTTGAGCACAGAAGATCACTTTAGCCCAGAAGTCGAGGGTATAGTGAGGCACGTTCACACAACTGCACTCCAGCCTGGGTGACAGAGCAAGATCTTGCCTCAGGAAAAAAAAAAAAAAAAAAAAAAAAAGGTTGGGTGCGGTGGCTCACGCCTGTAATCGCAGCACTTTGGGAGGCCGAGGCAGGCAGATCACGAGGTCAGGAGATCGAGACCATCCCGGTCAACATGGTGAAACCCCATCTCTACTAAAAATACAAAAATTAGCTGGGCGTGGTAGTGTGCACCTGTAGTCCCAGCTACTCAGGAGGCTGAGGCAGGAGAACTGCTTGAACACGGGAGGCAGAGGTCGCGGTGAGCAGAGATCGCACCATTGCACTCCAGTCTGTGCAACATCTGTCTCAAAAAAAAAAAATTTAATAAACCAAAAATACTTGAATTAACAGATATGGAGCCCAAAGTATGGGTTGATTTCCATAGAGAGAAAATCATGCTTCTGGTCATAGACAGACTATCCACATCTCTCACCAACTACCTTCACAGATCTGTCACTGTTAATGAAGAAAACACCTGCTTTTACATTTGACAAGATGTGTTCCTTCCCTAGGTTTCACATTTTAGAGGGGGTCTGGCTCTTTTGCCATATCCCTCCTGGGGTCAAAAGGATATATTAACCTTCCCATCTTCTAGAACATGCTCCAGGTCCTTGGCACTCTGAAATTCTCTGCCCCAATAGTCTCATACCCACTTGCAGGGCCTGCCTGAGCCTATTCCCTATGTGTACTCTCTAAAGGATGAACTTTACTGACAGTATGTGCATGCGTAGGCCAAAGAGATGGGAAGGAGATGGAACTTAGATACATAGCCTGAGAAGTTCATGTGTATTCATGAGGCCTTTTGGGGTATAGGATGGAACTAGGATTGGAAAGACAAGTAGAATAGCCCGCTTCTGCCGTATTCTGGATGTAGAACTCCAGAGTCCAAGAATGCTAAATTCAAACTAGTGCTTCCATTTATCAAGGAAGAAGGAAAGAATATAGTCACAGTTTACTGGCTTGATTTTGAACTTCCAAATATTTAGGCACACAGTATGAGAGCTTTCATTTGTACTGTTTCCTTGAGACCAACAAAAATTGAGAAGAAGACTGCATAAAAAATGGATTAAGAAATAGTTATGTGATAACAAGAGGAATAGAAAAGAAAATAGGATTAAGAAATCTCTTTAGATTACGCCACTACAAAGCTATATTTGTGCCTAAGTTTCTCCAACTGAAAAATTAAAAATTATTAAATGGTTAAGGCTCCTTCTAGTTTTAAATTTAAAGGCCTTAATGCAAGGAATCATCATTATTAAACAACAAACTGACTTTGCAATTTATAAAGCATTTTCAAAATCATTGTCACATTTATTAATCAGAAATCCCAGAAATGAGCCAGGTATCATGGTGCATACCTAAAGTCCCAGCGACTCAGAGCCTGAGGTGGAAGGATCACTTGAACCTGAGTGCAAGGCTGTAATGCCTATGATTGTGCCTGTGAATAATCGTTGTATTCCAGCCTGGGCAACACAGCAAGACCTTGTCTCAAAAAAAAAAAAAGAAAAAGGAAAAAAGAAAAATAATTCCCAGAAACAGATATCTACGTATTACAGATGAGAAAGCTGCAGAAGTAACTTGTATAATACTAGTATGATAGTAGATGACAAGGCCAGGACTTGAACTCAGTTATTCTGACTCCAAATCCAGTGCTCTTCCCACTTTATCAAAGAAATTCATATCTGAAAACCCATCTCCAAAAGATTTACTGTCTAACACTGGAATTGAGAAAGTAATGTCAAGAATAAACAGGAAAAATATCTATTTCTTTCCTTCATAAATAGCTTGTCTAATGACAAAAATTCATGAACTCAACTTTCTAATAATTTTGGCTCACTTCCTACAGTAAGAGAGACAGCCACATGAGTAATGTCAAGAAAGTATCCAAAGCACATGTTACAATGAAACAGAGTCAACAGTGACATTTCTACAAAATAAAATACAACACCACTTTGTACAACAGATTATATGATTTTTTTAAAAAATAATTTTTAATTTTTGTGGGTTCATAGTAAGTGTATATATTTACAGGGTACATGAGATATTTTAACACAGGCATGCAATACATAATAATCATATCATGGAGAATGGGGTGTCCATCCCCTCAAGCATTTATCCTTTGGGTTAAAAACAATCCAATTATACTCTTAGTTGTTTTAAAATATACAATTAAATTGTTATTGACTATAATCTGCTATTTGATAGCACAACAAATTATATGATTTTTTATTCTAGTACTATAATATCTACCTATGGATTTAACTTAAAATCATATAAAATTATTTTGTAATGAACATTACATAATCATTAAAACCACTTAAAAATACTGGAGTATATATTACAAAATCATGTGTTTTTTCTTTTTTTCCCTTTCAGATCCAGACCTACAAACAAATCATGACTTTTAAAATATTTTCTTAATATCTACTTTTCTTAAGTCTCGGTTCAAGCCTTAGGCTTGTGACTTTGAAGCTATACTACCTAGAATCTTGTTTCTTCATTTATAAATGAAGGTGTTGGCTGGGTGTGGTGGCTCGTGCCTATAATCCCAGCACTTTGGGAGGCTGAGGCAGGCACATCACTTGAGGTCAGGAGTTAAGAGAACAGCCTGGCCAACATGGTGAAATCTCATCTCTACTAAAAATACAAAAATTAGCTGGGCGTAGTGGCACGTGCCTGTAATTCCAGTTACCTGGGAGGCTGAGGGAGGAGAATCTATAGAATCCGGGAGGCAGAGGCTGCAGTGAACCAAGATGGCGCCACTGCACACCAGCCTGGGCAACAGAGTGAGACTCCATCTCAAAAAAATAATAAAAATAAAATAAATAATAATAAAGAATGATGTTACCACTAACATCACTGGATTGTTGTGAGGATAAAATGTGATCACATAAAAAGTACTAGCACAATGCCTGGCACAAAGACCCAGGATGGGGTTTACTAAATAACTGCTGAATGAATAACAATTTTGCTTTTTCAAAAATTGCTCAGTTTATTTAAATCATTCAAATGTGCATTATTGAGAAATCTGGAACTACATATTTCAAGTAGCCCAATTCTAAATCATTTTACTCTATACCACTAGATAATTCCCAGCATGAGAAGACGCGAGAACAAACTGAGCAGAAAAGTAAGGTACTCAAATAGGCTTTTCATAATATGAGGTCACAAAGTCATAAATCAATCCCTTGTTAATTCATTCTTTCCTTAAAAGAGCATCTTCTAATTGACCTTTATGGCTTGTTGTAGGCAGAATAATGGCCTGATTATTCAATGTAGCAATCTCCTAATCCTCAGAACCTGTGAATATTTTAGGTAATATGGCAAAGGGGAATTCAAGTTGCAGACTGAATTAAGGTTGTTAATCAAGCTGAGCTGGGAAATTATCCTAAACTATCCATGTAGGCCTGATGTAATCACTAGGGTCCTTATAAATGGAAGAAAGAAGCAAAAAAAAAAAAAAAATTTAGGATGATACAACATGAAAAAGACTTGACCAGCCATTGCTGGATTTAAAGACAGAATGGTGCTACAAGCCACAGAGTGTAGGCAGCCTTTACAAACTGGCAAAGAAAATGGATTCTCCCATAGACCTTCTAGAAAAAACTGCAGCCCTTCTGACATCTTGATTTTAGCTCAGGGAGATCCAGTTTAGACTTCTGATCTCCAGAACTGTAAGATAATAAGTATGTGTTGTTCTAAGACACCTAAGTTTGTGATAATTTATTGTAACAGCAGTAGAAAACTGATAAATGGTTGTAGGTTCCTTCCAGCTTCAACATTCCCATATTCTAAGGCGACAGATGGTAGTATGGGCCCCAGAGACCTGCTTCCTATCCTTGAATCCTTGCTTTGGCACTATGTCTAACTCTGAACAAGCCATTTAACCATCCTATGCTTCATGTCCTTATCTGTAAAAACAGTGGATAAGGCCAGTACGGTGGCTCACGCCTATAATCCCAGCACTTTGGGAGGCTGAGGTGGGCAGATCACCTGAGGTCAGGAGTTTGAGACCAGCCTGACCAACATAATGAAACCCTGTCTCTACTAAAAGTATAAAAATTAGCTGGGCATGGTGGCAAATGACTGTAATCCCAGATACTCAGGAGGCTAAGGCAAGAGAAACACTTGAACCCAGGAGGTGGAGGTTGCAGTGAGTTGAGACTGCGCCACTTCACTCCACTCCAGCCTGGGTGACAGAGCGAGACTCCATCTCAAAAAAACAAAAAACAAAACACAGTAGATAAGATCTAACTCACAGAGTTATTGTGAAGATTAAATGAGAAAATATATGTAAAGCCATGAACTTGAGTAGAATTGCTCAAAAGCAGTTATGGCTTTATACAAATCTTCAAAGGAAAACTTGTCAGTTCATATCAAAGCTTTGAAAATGTACATTTGCCTTATTTTCTGGGAATCTAATCATGGTTATCTACAACAATGTATCTATAAAGGTGTTTATCATACTGTCAAAGAAGAATAAAGTAATAATTAAATTATGGCACTTCCTCATTGTGAAATATTATACAGTCATTAAAATGATGTTATGTTTTATGATTAGGGCCAAGATGGAGTAATAGGAATCGGATTTATTCTTATGGTTGAAACAACTGAAAAACAAGGCAAAATATATGAAACAGTTTTTAGATATTGTACATCAGGTGGCCCAGGATAGCAATCCCTAAGAGAAAGGAGACAAGAGAATTAAGACCTACTATTGCCCCAACTTACTGCAAACTGCAGAACAGAACAGGGTACAGGAAGCCAAGTGAAATCTGGCAGGCTCCCTCAGTTGGAGACAGAACTTGAAGCCAAGAACCCAAGGTAACTGGTTTATAAGGCAAAGTTCCACAGAGGAGAGAGTTCCACAGACAAAGACCTCCAGAGATCTTCAGAGGGTTCACCCTTTAAAGGTTCTAGGTGAGTAATGATCAGCACTTGTCTGTGAAGAGATTACTCAAAACCCAGAAAAAAAATCAGCAAGCTCACATTAGCCACAGTAAAAAACCTCACCGTCATTAGGTAGAGAACTCACAAGGCTATTGTGTCAGTAGGGGAGTATAATTAGCCCTATACAAAAGATCGTGCTACTGCAGGCTAAAAAAGCTTAAAAGCGTATTTTAAAAGGACAAAATGATTTCCAAGTACTTAACTGCATCCCAGAACAAAACTCAAGAATATTTAGAGGAATGCAAAATTTCCCATTACTCGAGAAGGTGAAATTCACATCTGGCATTTATTCAAACATTGTCAGGTATGTAAACGAATTCAAAACAATCCTGGGCAACAAAGTAAGACTGCATCTCTGCAAAAAATGAAACAAAATTTCTGGGCATGGTGGCACGTGCCTCTGGTCCCAAGTACTTGGGAGGCTGAGGTGGGAGAATTGCTTGAGCCCCAGACACTGAAGCTGCAGTGAGTCATGATCGAGCCACCGCACTCCAGCCTGGGTGACAAAGTAAGAATTTGTCTTAAAAATAGATAAATAAATTAATTAATATATAAATAGGTTAAATGTACAAGTATAGAGAAAGATATACCATGTTAATATAAACACAAAACAGAAATGACTACATTAATATCAGACAAAGTAGGTAACAGAGCAAAGAATATATGTAAAATCATTAATAGCCATAGAAACAAGTCTAAATAAATGTAAACAAATGTAAAACATATAAAAGACATATAAAACATATAAAAGAAACAAGTTTAAATAACAAATTTAAAACATACAGATTATGTGATTATAATGGAATTAAGAAAGGTATCTAGAAAACAAATATAAATTAAATAACACATTTCTTTTCTTTTCTTTTTTTTTTTTTGAGACAGGGTTTCACTTCGTTAACCAGACTGGACTGCAGCCTGTAGTGGCATGACCTTGGTTCATTGCAGCCTCAACATCCTAGGCTTAAGCAATCCTCCCACCTCAGCTGCCTGAGGAGCTGGGACTACAGGTGCATGCCACCAAACCCAGCTAATTTTTGTATTTTTTGTAGAGACTGGGTTTTGCCATGTTACCCAGGCTAAATAACACATTTCTAAATAATACATGGGTCAAAGAAGAAATTAAAGGGGGAATTCAAAACTTAAAGTAGGAATTCAAAACTATCTTGAATAACTGAATAAAAATAAAACATAATACAAATCTGTGGGATGCAGTTAAAACAACTCTTATTGGGAAATGGATAGCATCAAATGCCTATAACAGAATAAGAAAAAGACCTTAATGATGTCAGCTTCCACATTAAAAAGAACAAATTAAGTAAATTAAACCTAAAGTAACCAAAAGAAAGAAATAATGAAGATAATAGAAATCAGTGAACTATAAAACAGAAAAATGAGAAAAATCAATGAAATTCCATAAAATTGGTAAACCTATAGCCATACTTATTAGAAAAAAGGAAGACACTAATTACCATCATCAGAAATGTACATAACTAATTGTTCAGATACTGAAAGGTTGGAAATGTTATGAAAAACATTACACTGATAAATTTAACAACTTAAATGAGAAAAATACCTTGAAAAGCACAAAGTACCAAAAGCTCACTCAAGATAACCTAAGGAAACCTATACCTATTAAAGAAATTAAATTTATAATTAAAAATATTCCCACCAAGAAAATTTCTGAATAGCTTCAATGGTGAACTGTATAAACATGTAAGAAAAGCACACAACTTCTACATGAAAACATAAAGGAAAATCTTCATTGACCTTGGAGCAGGCATATATTTCTTAAATATTAAACAAAATGCAATTTATTGTATTTTTAAAAAGAAGTAATGAACTAGACTTCATCAAAATTAACAACTTTTGCCCTTCAAAAACACACTGTTAAGAAAAAAAAAACATGATAAGGCCAGTCTTAAAAAAAAAAAAAAACAAAAAAACCCACAGACTGGGAGGAAATATATCTGCTAAACATATATGACAACTAGAATATTACAACACAATAACAAGTCAAACAATACAATTTTTTAAGTGGGCAAAAAATTTAAACAGAAACTTCACCAAAGGATATATAGGAATAGCAACAAGCACATGAAAAAAGTGTTCAATATCATGAATCATTAAGGAAATACAAATTAAAACCATAATCAGATACTACCATCCACCTAACAGAATGGCTAAAATTAAAAACACTGACCGTATCAGATTAAGTGCTGACAAAGATGTGGAGTGAATGCAACTTGTAGACATTGTTAGAGGAAATGTAAAACTGTACAATCACTTTAGAAAAGTATTTTCCTGGTTTTGTAAAAAGTTAAATATAAACCATTAAAAATCTAGCCATTGCCAAGTATTTACCCAATGGAAATAAAATATATGTCTTCACAAGACTACAAAAAAGTGTTCATAGTAACTTCATTCAAAATAACCCCAAACTGGAAATCATATCCATCATCAGGTGAATGAACAAATTATGGCAGATCCATATAACAGAATATTATTTTAACAATAAAAGGGAATGAATTATTTTACTTGCAATGACTGAGTGAACCTCAAAATAACTGTGTCAAGTAAAAGAAGCCATACAAACTATACATTCTATATGAATTCATTTATATAAACATATTCCAGAAAATGGACATATAGTGACAGAAATCAGATCAGTGGTTGTCTGGGTGTGGGGAGGAGGAGATGGAAGGAAGAATTACAATGAGGCAATCGAGAACTTTTGAGGGTAATGAATATGTTCCATATTTTCATTGATATTAATTTCACTGGTATATACATATGTCAAAATTTACCAAATTCTATACTTTAAATATGCTCTGTTTATTATATGTCAATTATACCTCCATAAAGCTGAAAAGTTGATATAGAAAACAAATAGGTAAATGGCTCTGGGATATAAAACTAAAAGCATTATATCTCCAAAACATAAAAACTGATTATTTCTAGTTGATAGGATGAAGGTTACTCTCCTTTGTGTGTGTGTGTGTTTTTTTGTTTGTTTGTTTTGTTTCGAGACAGGGTCTCCCTCTGTCATCTGCAACCTCCATCTCCTGGGCTCAAGCAATCCTCCCAACTCAGTCTCCTGAGCATCTGGGACTACAGGTATGTACCACCACACCTGGGTTAATTTTTTGGTAGTTTTTGTAGAGATGGGGTTTCGCCATTTTGCCCAGGCTGGTCTCGAACTCCTCAGCTCAAGTGATCCACCTGCCTTGGCTTCCTAAAGTGCTAGTATTATAGGCATGAGCCACTGCACCTGGTTTTTTGTGCTTTCTAAACTGTTTTCTGAATACTTTCAGTGGACATGTATTACTTTTAAAGCTGTCATATGTCCATCTCTTTTCATACACTAGGCAGTCAATAGAAACTTCAACTAAATTGTTTTATTAATAGATTTAAAATATTACCAATCCTCAAAGGAGAAACACAAAAGTATCTTACAAAGCAAGGTACAACTGATATTTTAGTATCTATCAACATTTTAAATTATTATTACATATATTGTCTGTGTCTATACTGCTGCCTTAATACACATTATTTTGGAGGTTCATGCATTGGGACTACCTTTTATTATGCATATTTGTTATAAGGGTCTTACTTCCTTCATAAATTGCAAAAAAGCAAATGCCTTTTTTTCATTATTATAATTATTTATAAGTGTTCCAAAAATTTTCTGAATTCATCAATAATGTCTTATTGACAAAGCTGTCTTATAATATCAGTGCTTAGCACACAGTATGTTCTCAAAAATTTGTATACAACTTAAAAAAAAAAACTTAAACCACCTTGTTCAGTATGAGTTTAACTTAAATAAAATACCAAGTAAGGGCCTAAACAAATTCAGAGATGTTAACAAAGCACTTGTGAAATTCAATTAGAATTTCTGGAATTTGTTCATATAACCACAAGCTTCCAAAACACACACACACACACACACACACACACACACACACACACACACAAAATTACAAACTAATAGTACTCCAAGATGCTGTGACATTTTACAAGATCAATCAAAAAGCAAATGAGCTCCTCGAAGAAAAGGCTCATTCCAGGTCTAAGGCAGGGTAATTACAAAGTTCTTGCACCAGAAGTACTTACATATTAATGAGGACATGTTAAAAGAGCACAGAGTTGGCTTGACTGGACTTCCTCTGGCCAAATATTCAAAAAGAATAATGATGGCAATGGGTTATATCATTGATTTTCAACATATTAATTTTTATAACATATTTTTACAGACAGATTTTTATGACACATTATAGCATGTTGATTTTAATGCACTGATTTTTAAAACTGATTTTTTACAAATCCATGAATCTAACTCTTTTATAGAAAAATCCATGTGATTAATGACAAAGGTGACAAGGTATCTTTACTAAGTGATAAAATTAAGCATCACCAATAATGGGACAAACTAACATTGTGTGTCTTAATGTGATCCAAAAGATAGCATCTATACAGCATTCTCACACACAAAAAATTGCTTAACCTGAATTATAAATAACCAAACATATACAGGCAATTGGCTTGTAGCTGTACTTTAAAAAAAAATATCACGTTAGGAAGGAACAACAGAAAGGGCAGGGGTAACTTGTATTAGGTTAAAGGAGATTAAAGAGACATAACAACTAAATGCAATGCCTGACCTTTGATTGGGTCTTGGAATTTAAACCAAATATTTTTCTAAAGACTATTACTGGGACAGGTTAAACATTTTGAATTTGGACTATATAGTATATGATGTTATTTTATGTTAGATTTATTGGTTGTGGTAAAAGCATTATATTCATGGAGGCGAATGTACCAGTTTTAAGGAGAATCATGTTAAAATATTTAGGAGCAACGTGTCTATGATGTCTGCAACATACCGTCAAATTGTTCAGCCAAAGAAAAATTAGAAATAAAAACAGTGAGAGAAAGCAAATGTGGCAAAATAATGAACAATTAGTGAATCTATGTAAAGGATACTATTCTTTCACCTTTCCCATAAGTTGAATTGTTTTCAAAGTAAAGGTTAGAAAAAAAAAGTGAGACTTTCAGTACAGATATTTTAAAGAAATTCATAATACTGACATTTCAAATACTGTTTAAGCTGACTTGGAGCTATCCTTTTTCTTGTAAAATAACAAAAATACCAGTTGAAATATAGCCTTAAAGGTTTCTTTAGCCAGGAGCCATGGCTCATATTTGCAATTCCAGCACTTTGGGAGGTCAAGGTGAGAGGGCTGCTTGAGGCCAGGGGTTCAAGACTGTCCTGGACAACATATTGAGATCCATCTCTACAAAAAATTTTATTTTATTTATTTATATGTTTGAGACAGGGTCTCATCTGTTGCTCAGGCTGGAGTGCAGGGCATGATATCAGGTCACTGTGGCCTTGACCTCCTATGCTCAATCGATCCTCCCACCTCAGCCTCCCAAGTAATTGGGACTACAGGCATTCACCACCATGCCCAGCTAATTTTTGTATTTTTAGTAGAAACAGGGTTTCACCATGAGGCCCAGTCTGGTCTCAAATTCTTGAGCTCAAGTGTTCTGTCCACTTAGCCTCCCAAAGTGCTGAGATTAATTGAAAAATTTTAAAATTACCTGGGTGTGGTAGCCCAAGCCTGCAGTTCTAGCTACTCAGGAGGCTGAGGTAGGAAGATCTCTTGGACCCAGGAGTTCAAGGCTACAGTGAGCTGTGACTGCACCACTGTACTCCAGCCTGGGCGACAGAGCCAGACCCTTTCTGCCCCCCAATCTCCCCAAAATAGTCTCTTTATATTTGTACTTTTAGTACTTGGTCCAATACCTGATAAGTTGGTGCAAAAGTTATTGTGGTTTTTGCCATTGAAAGTAATGGCAAAAACCAGAATTACTTTTGCACCAACCTAATACGTAACAGGTGCTCTTTGAATGTTTGTTGTTTTTGCTGCTGTGAGTAAAAGGCAGCTAGGTACTGTAGAATACATAATAAACTTAGAGTCAAGTTTCTACTAAGCAATTAGTAGCTATCTTACCTAAGAGGTCACTTTTCCTCTCAACATCTCAAATACTTCAACTGTAAATTCCATGAAATACCAACTTTTATATTAATATACATATATCCCAATGTACTACTAAAAAACTCAAATAATGTGAGTAAAACCACTTTTTAAAATATCATGCTGGCCGGGCACGGTGGCTCACGCCTGTAATCCCAACACTTTGGGAGGCTGAGGCAGGTGGATCACCTGAGGTCAGGAGTTCGAGACCAGCCCGATCAACACGGTGAAACCCCATCTCTAATAAAAATACAAGTTAGCTGGGTGTGGTGGCAGGCACCTGTAGTCCCAGCTACTTGGGAGACTGAGATAGGAGAATCGCTTGAACCCGGGAGGCAGAAGTTCCAGTGAGCCAAGATCACACCACTGCACTCCAGCCTGGGCAACGGAGCAAGACTCTTGTCTCAAAATAAATAAATAAATTCATGCAAATGTTATTACTATTTCTAATTATACTCAATGTTTCCCATATTATTTTAAAAAATTATTTCTAAAATCTTACTTTCATTTAATGTATTTAGGAAAAAAAATCCTAGGAAATTTATCTAACAATATAATCTAAGAATATCTAAGCGGCCAATAATCCTTTTTTTGACAAAAAACTCATAAAAGTTGAATCCCATAGCACATTTTTGTAAGAGTTTTGCAATAATTTGTAATACATTTAGGTAGATTAGAAGCTAAAAAGAGAAGGGTCCACTTTCTTGGCACTGTCATTTACAAAAGCAATTGGACCTTAGATAGCTATATATGATATATATATATATATATACACATATAGATACACATTATATTATGTATATAATATGTATTTGAAAAATCAAATAATTACAGATTTTCAAATGCCATGAAACAAAGAGCTAAGCTAGAAGCTTAGAGGAACACCTTCTTTAAGTAGAATGAAAATTAATTTTTTGTTTGTAAATCACTCATTACAAATTACTAAGCTAGAGGGCTAAGAGAAAGTGCTAGAAACCACTGTCAACTGAAAATGAATCAGAAATAAAAAAAGAACATCTCTGAAATTATAATATAGAACAATGCGAAAGTAGGACAATTTTCTCTTAATCATCTCTGCAACCTCAGTGCCCGGCATAGTTTCTTACATATGGCAGACATCTAGTAAATACTGAACAAATAGAAGTGCTAAAAAGGCAACATTTCTAAAACACAGATGTTATTTATAATTAGTCATTCACATGTATATACAATTTATACCTACACTTGACAAGATACAGTAAAGTTACATTTTTAAACACTAAAACAGACATAAAAATTTGCACATTAAAATTGACACCTACAAAACTAAAAAGTGTTTCTTAATAATCAAAGACAACCAGGTATAATTGTATTGTATAATATGGCCCATTAAATATGTGTCTGTCCATAGTGTGGCTACTGTTGTCATTTCTGCCATTTCTGATCACCCTTAAACACTACACTGTTTAATCCATGAAAGGAATATGCTAACTAGTTATGTGACAGCAAGCAAGTCATGATCTAACCAACCCTGTTTACTCTTTGTATATGAGAAAGAGTAAAACCATGTCCAGGTCAAAAATTCTATGAATCCATAAAATGGTAATGTAAACCTGTACTATTTTCAGGCATACAAACATATTTATGTAGGAAAAACATCTCTCAAAGATTATCCTCTTTCCATAATTTGTAAGGTATTCCTTGCATAGTAAATGTGCAAGATATTATTTGCATAATTGACCAAAGCAAATGACCAGATCTTATTTAACAAGAAATTGCAGTCCGTGCTTCCTAACTATATCCACACCATATTGTATTAAAAAAACATTTCCTAAATTTATAATCATTTCAGTCCAACTATCCAAATAGAGAAACCTTGTCATCTATATTTAAGTATTTCAAATTAGCTTTGTATTAATGTTACAATAATAGGAACAAATTTGATGACTCTTTAGGTCCTAATAAATTATTTTAAATTTAATATATCAATAATGGTAAGTGACTGGGAGGTCCTGAGGTATTTGGCAATATACTTCCTTAATACAACAAAATTTTGTGAGACCTACTTTGAAATTTGGCTCCAGTCTCACATTCTTCATATACTGCACTAATTCACAAATTTCTCACCATCAGCTGGGTTTTCCACACTCCTGGAATTTACTTCCTATTCACCTTTTACCCTTAAGTATGCACGCTAGAGGTCAATAGCCTTAAAGCTAATGTTAACAACTGGAATTTCTGTTACTCTGATTCCTGGCAGGCAGTACAAAGCTTAACTCTTCTACAATATACTACATAGTTTAATAATTAAGATGTTTCAGAACTAGCTAATATTCTACAATTTCCTAGTTAAAATAGAACGTTTTAATGTAGAAGATTTGACAGAAATAACAAAACCAATAACTAGTTCACTTTAAGTGAAAAAGCAACTGAAATTCCTAGACAGAATTTCTTTTTTATGCTTTGGCTTAGCCAATTAGAAATTCCGTAACTTTTATAAGTGATACCATTCCAATTGCATAAAGATTTAAACAAACTCTGATAAATAGAGAGATGTTACCTTACAAAAATTGTAATTATTCAAGGAGACAATCTAAATATTTTATAAGTCATTTTTCTTCTTTTTGCCTAGGGCAAAAGTAGAGTGACAAATTATTAATTGTGCATATATTTGATGCTTTTTTGACCTAGGAAAAGTTATTATTTTAAAAAACAGCATGCTATAACTAAAGTACCTTAGGAAAAAAAAATAGCAAAGAGCTTAGGTGCAAGCAAATTACAGCAAATCCTTTGCTTTAGTTTTATATAGGTTTTCCTTCTTCCTCTCTTTTATAATAACTAATAAATAAAAAATTAACTCTGCTTAAGATGATTTTCAAATATCTAATGTGTTTCAATAGAGTCTTTCTTAAGTTAGGGTAATTCTTGAAGGTATTAAGAATAACTAAAAACATATGAGATCTCCCTTTAAAACTATTTTCATCTTGTTCTAACAGAGCATTCTACCACCATCACCATTACCTGCTGGGGGGAAAAAATGAAAAGATCCATGTAATTAAAGTTTCTGAGGTTTGCTAAAATGTATTCTAACTATCTGGAAAATTTACTTATCTGTAACAAATAATCGCCTGACATAATTGGAGATAGTGGAAGACCTGTCATATGTATTTACCTTTCTTCATCTTTTGTAATTGCCACTCGGAAGCTAAATAGGCAGTATGAATGTTATGTCCTATAATGAAACCTAAAATTACAACCATAGAATCTTAAGAGTTGAAATAACCTTCCAATTTAGTCCATTTTCCACCCGATACAGAAATTCTTTCTGTGACATATCTAAGCTAGTCCATCTCTCTGCTTTCAGTGAAGAGCTTTATTTCAAACCTCTTCCTTAAATTAAATGACAATCTGCTCTTTTGTGACTTCTACTTATAAGGCCTAATAATGACCTCTAAAGTCCTTCAAAATATTTGAACATAATTATTGGATTTACCTTTAGGGCATTTGTTGCTATTATCTTACAAAATATGTCAGAACACGTCTGGGTATGGTGGTTCACCCCTGTAATCCCAGCACTTTGAGAGGCTGAGGCAGGCAGATCACCTGAGGCCAGAAGTTCAAGATCAGCCTAGGCAACATGGCAAAACCCTGTCTCTACTAAAATTACAAAAAATTAGCCAGGCGTGGTGGTGCATGCCTATAATCCTAGCTACCTGGGAGGCTGAGTCACAAGAATTGCTTGAACCTGAGAGGTGGAGGTTGCAGTGAGCTGAGATTGCGCCACTGCACTCCAACCTGTCTCTAAAAAAAAACAAAAACAAAACACTTTTAGAAGCAATATCTATTTTAGTTTTTCGTTTGTTTCTCTGTGTTTATTTTGAGACAGGGTCTTGCTCTATCACCCAGGCTAGAGTGCAGTGGCACAATCATGCCTCACTGCAGCCTCAATCTCCTAGGCGCAAGTGATCCTCCTGCCTCAGCTTCCTGAGTAGCTAGGACTACAGGTGCACACCAGCACTCTTTCAGTTAAAAAAAAAAAATTCATAGAGTCAGGATCTCGCTATGGTTTCTCAGGCTGATCTTGAATTCCTGACTTCAAGTGATCCTCTTGCCTCCATCTCTCAAAGTGCTGGGATTACAGGCGTGAGCCACGACGCCTAGCCTAGTTGAGTTTTTTTGTTTGTTTTCTTTTAGAATTGGCTTTTCCTCTGCTAATAGATAAACTATTATGAATATAGCCAGAAAACATGAGAGGCATGGTCTTTGCCACTTATAGATTCTAAAGCCAGCTTTTTCCTCAATAAATTAATTTTTGAATGGCAGAAGAGGGAAGAAATCATTTAGTACGTTATTGTTAAATATTACAACATATTAATACACTTTTAAGTAAAGTGAAAGTTGTTAAGACCAGAAATAATGGAGTCAAATTGGGTTTGAATCCAGTATGGCCATTGACTGGCTGTATGACTTAGGGTTTATTATTTAACTTATCTGTATCTCAGTTTCCAACCACGTAAATTGAAGGAAAAAAATCATATCCAAATAAAAGGATGGTTGTGATAGATCAATGTGATAACAAATATTAAGTATGCAGAACAGTGCTTGGCACAGTGTATATGCTATGTCTTACCCATTAATTTTTTTATTACTATGCATCTACTTTAAATTCAATTATTACGGTAATATATGCAATAAAAATATGAAGATATTTTAATCACCTTCATTCAGATTTTTCCAGATCTCAGTCATAACCTTACTTTTATGCGGTACTTTAGCAACCTTACAATGGTTGCCAAACCATTATAAACTATTCAGCCACTCAAAATCATTTTTAGAAAAATAATGCCATGAAAAATGTATGCAATATGTTAATTGGAAGGTTAAAAAGCAATTTGCCCGAAAGTATAAACCATATAATCTCAATTTTGTTTCTTAAAAATTCAAAAGTATCAGCTGGACACAGTGGCTCACGCCTGTAATCTTAGCACTTTGGGAGGCTGAGGTGGGCGGATCACCCGAGGTCAGGAGTTCGAGACCAGTCTGAACAACATGGAGAAACCCCTTCCCTACTAAAAATACAAAACTAGCTGGGCATGGTGGTGCATGCCTGTAATCCCAGCTACTTGGGAGGTCGAGGCAGGAAAATCGCTTAAACCTGGGAGTCGGAGGTTGTGGTGAGCCAAGATCATGCCATTGTACTCCAGCCTGGGCAACAGGAGCGAGACTCCCATCCCCTCCTCCAAAAAAAACATTCAAAAATATGTATATGGGAAACGGAAAAAGGACAGACAAGAGATCTCACTGGAAACTCACGTAACAAAACATCAACAGTGATAATCTTTTGGTAATAATATTACAAATGACTTATTCTTCACATTGTGATGTGGACCAATTTTTTTTATAACAACCATTTATTAAATTTATCAGGCACCTTGGTGGGCTGAGTGGGGAGGACTGCTGGAGTTTGAGTCCAGCCTGGGTAACACAGTGAGACCCTGTCTCCACAAAAAATAAAAAAATTTAGCAAGTCTTGGAGGTGCACTATAGGGGAGGCTAAAGCAAGAGGACTGCTTGACCCCAGGAGATGGAGGCTGCAATGAGCCGTGATCACACCCCACTGTATTCCAGTCTGGGTGACAGAGTGAGACCCTGTCTTCTACCAAAAAATAATAATAAAAAAAACAATAAAACATTATGTATGAGTACATCTTAAAATTCCATTTTCTGTTTTGAATGCCAGTTCTGCTATCCCTCATAACATGTTTCGCTTCTACAGAATTTTTACAGTAAACTTAATTTACAAACATTGAGAGATCACATAGTGCTCCATATGTCATTTCCACTTTACAAATAAGTCAAAAACTAAAGATTCTGTTATAAAGACAGCAGAAAATATTTGTCACCAAGAGCAATAAAAAGTTCAGTGTATTATTCTCTCAAAATTCCTTTGTTCTAAAAATTAGAGATGATAAGCTAGTATTCTCCCTATGTTATGCCTTGTATATACTTTTATTTGGAAACACTGTAGCATCTCGATTTTTTTCTTTATTCTTCCTCCTCCCAACAACCCTCCTATTCTCCATCTCCCTCTGGCCCCTCTTCCTGCTGTGTCTTGGCTCCTCTCTCTTTTCTAAACAGTAAAACTTCTAGAGTCAAATCAGCAATATTCACTGTTGTTAACAATTGACACAGACTTCAGGGTTCTCTGAGATATTTGAAATGATATCTATAATCACCCCTCTATAGTTGGGGAATTAAAAAAAAGAGGCTGGGCCAGGTACAGTGGCTCACTCCTGTAATCCCAGCATTTTAGGAGGCTGAAGCGGGAGTATCACTTGAGCACAGGAGTTCCAGACCAGCCTGGGCAACAAGGCAAAACCCCATCTCTACAAAAAATACAAAAATTAGTGGGCCATGGTGGTGCATGCCTGTGGTGCCAGCTACTTGGGAAGCTGAGGCAGGAAGATCACTTAAGTCCAGGAGGCAGAGATTGCAGTAAGCCGAGCTCTACCACTGCACTCCAGCCGGGGTGACAGAGTGAGACCATCTCAAAAAGAAAAAAGAAAAAAAGCAAGGCTTAGAAATATTCTTTAAATATTCAACATTCTCACTAAAGCTTTCTAGAATTCTAAATAGAGTGTCATCCATGGTTTTTTAAACAGTAGATTAAAGAATATCTTGTTTTGGCTCTATGAAAAAGAATTGTTTTTCATAAACTAAAAAAAAATGCCACTTCATTATTTTTAAATCTGCTAACTTCTATACATATGTAGTGACGTTAGTTTAGTCTAAAATGAAATTACTACAATTAAGAGAGTTAAAGAAGCCCAATAAAGAACCCAGAAAAAAATTTCTTTCCATAGAACCATAGGCATCGTAATAAGAACTCCTTAATATAACATTTCAGCTATGCAGTACCATAACTATACAAAACATGACAAAAATTGTATAGGCAAAAAAAGTCTATGCTCTATCAAAATTTGTCATAAATTTCACATATTAAGTCATCTGCATTTCACATATTTAGGATGTGTGACCTGTAATTCAATACATATAACACTAATATGCAACATACAATAATAATCACAATAATCCTCTCTACCACTCCTTCTCTCTTTTTTACTCTGACACAACAAATCCCAAATATCATTTTTTAAACTAAGAAGAAACAGGAAACTTGAGAACAGAAGTTTTTTGTTTTTTGAGACAGGGTCTCACTATTATGCAGGCTGGTGAGTGCCGCAACAAAGTCATAGCTCACTGCAGCCTCAAAATCCTAGGCTCAGGTCATCCTCCTGTCTCACCCTCCCAAAATTTTGGGATTATAGGCATAAATCATGGTGCCTGGTTGAGAACAGACTTTCTTCTTCTTATTTTTTTTTTTCTTTTTTGTGATGGAGTCTTGCTCTGTTGCCCAGGCTGGAGTGCAATGGTGGGATCTCAGCTCACTGCAACCTCTGCCTCCCAGGTTCAAGTGATTCTCCCACTTCAGCCTCCTAAGTAGCTGAGATTACAGGCACGCACCACCATGCCCAGCTAATTTTTGTATTTTAAGTAGAGACGGGGTTTCACCATGTTGGCCAGGCTGGTCTCAAACTCCTGGCCTCAAGTAATCTACCCGCCTCAGCCTCCCAAAGTGCTGAGATTACAGGCATGAGTCACCATGCCTGTCTGAGAATAGACTTTCAATAAGTCAAAAAAGTACCCCAAACAAACTGCCCTTTATCAGTTTTTGGACATGTGAAAAAAAGAACAAGTTAGATTGCTTAAGGTGGGTCTGAAAATAACTTCTCTCAGATGGAGTGCTCTCTATCTATATGCTAGCATTAGAGACTGCTTTAGTTATTTAAAATTACCCTCCATTCATTCTGAATCTATAAAAAAGAGTCCTTACTATTTTTTAAAGTGAGGGAAACATGTTTAGAAATGCATTAATTACAAAACAAAACAAAACAACAAAACATGAATCAAAATGATGACATGCCTTAGAAAAATAAATTTTTAAAAAGAAATCAATAAGCTCCCATAATTTCGAGTATACACTGGACAAAATGATTGGACAAACTAGTCAGAAACCTATATACAAAGTAGATAGCTGCACCTAAGTTCAATCAGTGGAGAGTTTTCCCAAGGTCCTTCTGAGATGCTTGATCTTCCTCCAGTAGAGGGAGCAAAATCACAATATTCAACTCATGTCACAAAAAAAAGGGGAGATAAAGGGTTTATAAGTGTCTTTTAAACATTTCTACATCTCTCTAGACATTTCAAAAACTGTGCTGAAATACTGTTCTGAAATAGAACTAAAGTGGCAGGGTGCAGTGGCTCACGCCTGTAATGCCAGCACTCTGGGAGGCCAAGGTGGGAGGATCACCTGAGTTTAGGAGTTTGAGACCAGAGACCAGCCTGGCCAACATGCTGAAATCCCATCTCTACTAAAAATACAAAAATTAGCTGGGTGTGATGGCACACGCCTATAATCCCAGCTGAGGCAGGAGAATTGCTTGAACATGGGAGGTGGAGGTTGTGTGAGCCAAAATTGTGTCAGTGCAACTCCAGTCTGGGAGACAGAGTGAGACTCCTTCTCAAAAAAGAAAAAAAGAATAAAACTAAAGTCAATCCAATGGGAAAGACAAAGATTTTATCTTTTTCAAATACTTCAAGGCTTTAAAATGAAAAACTGATCCCTAAATATTTAATTTCAAGAACTATGGTATATTTCATTGTCCACTGAATCTCACAGGTAACCAACGTATTGAAATATTTTATGAATTCTTAATTTCACAAGAGAATTCTTTTTAAATATAAAATATTATATTAATTTTTTATTATAAAATAATATGTTCATGACAAAATTGTAGAAAAGAAAGAAAAGTGTAATTGCACTACCCTAAACCTATTTTCTTTTGATATTTTTTTAATATGCAAATTTTCTTTTTTTCTTAGAGACAGGGTCTGATTCTAATGCCTAGACTGGGAGTGGTGTGATCATGGCTCATCTCAGCCTGGAACTCCTGGGATCAAGCTATCTGCTTACCACAGCCTCTTCAGTAGCTGGGACTACAGAAGTGTGCCATCATACCTGGCCAACTTTTTTAAAAATGTATTTATTGTAGAGATAGAGTATCATTATACTGCCCAGGCTGGTCTGGAAATCCTGGCCTCAAACAGTCCTCCCACCTCCACCTCCCAAAGTGCTGGGATTACAGGCATAAGCTAACATAGCCCATCTATGTATTTTTGTACTACTATTAAAAAAAGTATAATTAATAAAAACAGACTGGGCAGAGTGTCTCACGCCTATAATCCCAGTACTTTGGGAGGCCAAGGGAAGTGGATTGGTTGAGTCTAGGAGCTGGAGATTAGCCTGGGCAACATGGCAAGATCATATCTCTACAAAAAATACAAAAATTAACTGGGCATGGTGGCATGTGCCTATAGTCCCAACTACCCAGGAGGCTGAGGCAGGAAGATCACCTGAGCCCAGAGAAGTTGAGGCTGCAGTGAGCCCTGATGGTGCCACTGCACTCCAATCTGGGTGACAGAGTGAGACCCTGTCTCAATAAAACAAAAAATAATTTATTTCTTACTATATGCTAGGCATAGTCTAAGCATGTTCACATATTATAAATCTATTAGTCCTTTCCAAAGTCCTATTAACTGGATCCTATTATTTCATATTTTAAACATGAGGAAAAAGAGATGCACAGAAATTATCTAGGTCAAAGTCACCCAACTAGTAAGTAACAGGACCCACGATTCTAAACCAGGTAGTCTGGTATCAGAGGCCACACTCTTAACCTTTCTTTATTGTGATCTTAATTTTGAATTCTGCTCTTTCCCCATCATTAATATATTCTCAATGTCAGTGTTCAAAATCTTTTCAGTGCCTCTAGTCTATCTAATGTGATTGCAGTAATGAACTATACTTTTTTCAGTTGTCCCTTGTAAGTATATTAAGATAAATATCTTTGGGTACATCACTTCTGCTATGTTTGGGTTATCATAATGGAGAATTTTTATGCTTTTTAATGTAGTATCAAATTGTTTTCAAAATATTTGTATCAATTAACAAAGCCATGTAAGTACCAATTCAACCATAAATTTGCCAACAGTAAGCATTAAGATTTAAAATAGTTTTCTAATAGGTTAAAAATAAAAATCACACTCTAAATTGAATTTTTATTATTAAAGGTGCATATTTGGGTTTTGTTTACTAATTTAATTTCCTTTTTGTGAATTTCAGCTTATACGCTTTAGTTATCAACTGAGAGCTTAAAGTTTGCTAATCAACTTATAAAGGTTTTTATAGGAATATGAACTCAATGCCTATTGTATTTGCAATAAAAATTTCCCAGTCTGTTTTTTCCCTTGTAATTATGACTAAGTTGTTTCTGATAAAATAACTTTCTCTTAAAAGTACTCATAAACATCACAAAAGAAGTCTTAAAGCCTTATAATTTTCTAAATATAGAAGTTAATCTATTACTTTGAGCACATCAGTGAATCACTTTCAATAAGACTTCTAAAACAATGTAAACATATCAAAATATGTATGTTCACTTAATATGATTACTAAGCTTCAGAAATCTTGACTATGTCTCATATAAAATTAACCCAATGACTAACAGTCCACCCTACCCCCAAACCTCCAAAATAAAGGCAAAGAGCTACATACCTGTCGCTGTAAACATAGGCGATTTCTGTCATGTAAATGCTGATGATTAGAAAACGATGAATGCCAACTCCGAGCCTGACTTTGCAACTGAGTCTGAGCCATGTCAGAAGGCCGTGTTACAAGATGTGAAGTAAACTGCCGATCAAGGTCATGATCTAAAATGTGACTTGAATTATCTTGTCCAAATGTTGACTCATCAAAGTGAGGAAGAAGACCCTCCTGAAGTAGGTCCTCAGGGTCAAGTCCTGTGAATGGCTCAGTTTGAGATTCCACTTGATGAAGTAAATTCTCTTCTAAAGATGAAAAGCCATTAGTTTCTACATGATCACTGAAATGGCCCATTTGAGCTCCTGAGTCAACAGGATCTGGGAAGTTCATGTGCACAGGAGATAATTTTGAATTGCTATAATTACCCTGAGGATGTGACGAATGCAACATTTGGAAATTATTTGAATTCAATGATGTATTGGGGTTTAGGATATGCTGAGTAGATTCTTGCTTGATTCCTCTATGAGGTGAAAAGGAATTACTTCCAGTAAAATCAGATAAAGTCTGATTTGTATGATTAGGTGCAAGAACTGCAGAGGACTGAAGTAGACTGTTTGGTGATATATGATTACTGGAAAAGGAATAATGTGAAGAAAACTGCTGTGAATTACTGACAGAACAAGAAGTCATATTTGGGGAAGGTCCATTAAAATTTCCTTCTTGATGATTGCTACACTTGAGGAAGTGTACTGAAGGATTCGATGATTGAGAAAATTGCTGCATTGAAAGAGACTGTTGTGAATTAGATGCATTAGTCATTTGTGGTGGGTGGTTAACGTTGACTCTGTGTGGACCAGAAACATTCATGAAATTTTTAGACTGGCTAAGAGAATTCTGCCCTGGGTTGAGATTATTTCTGTTTTGTTGTGAGCGTAGTGAAGTGCACTGGGTTTGTTGTTCATTGGCCTGAAATAAGGCAAAGTCATGGTGTGCCACAAAGCTTTTACTTTGATGCATAGAGTGTGAATGTCCTTGTTGGTGAAAAGGAGATCCATTTTGATTTGAAATGCTAGTAGCTGTCTGATGGCCCCACATTGGACTGCCATCTGATACATCTGGAAACAAACCATTGGGTTGGTTTTGGGGGTGGACTGGAGAACAATTAAACTGAGAGTGTGGAGATAACACATGTTCAGCTGGGCTACCAAAAGATTGATTAACATGGTGAAATTTCATTGAATCAAATTGATTTAACTGTTCAAAATCAGTCATCTTCTGATGTGCTGGAGTACCTTGAACATGGTTCAGTGAATCTATGTGCAGTGGTTCAAATTCTGCACCCAAATTCAATTCATCAACTAGTGAAACAGGTCCTGGTTGTACAAATGCATCATCTGACAAACCTTCTAAGGTCTCACCAAAAAGATTGGCATCATCAAAAAAGTCCATCATTGGATCTGTCATCTTGAAAATTCTGTAACAATCTGGCTACTCACTCCAGATGGAGTATATTCAGCTTCTCTATAGTAGATATAATTGGATCATTTCTGAAGATCATCAACTAATCCAAAACAGGTCAATATTCATTATTGCTCTAAATAATGACACATCATGAAGCATCAGGATGCTAGAAAAAAAAAGAAAAACAATAAAAAGAAATTAAGTACTGATACATGTATGCTACAACATAGATGAACTTTGAAAACATTACGCTAGGAGAAAGAGGTCACAAAAAAAACCCACGTATTACATGATTCAATTTATATAAAATATCAAAAGTAGGCAAAAATATATATATATAGAAAAAAGTGGTCACCTAGAGCTGGTAGCATAGTGAGTGGGTAGAAGGACTGGTGATTGGTAAGTGTTAGCTACAGGTTATGGGATTTCCTTTGGGGGTAATGAAAATGTTCTAAAATTGGTTATGGTGATGGACAAACAACTCTGAATATGCTAAAAGCCACTAAATATAACTTTAGATCGATGAATTGTATGGCATCTGAATTATATCTCAATAAAGCTACTTTAAGAATAAAATTGTATGAGTAAAATTATTTTGAAACTTCTAATTTTCTGTTATATCTTTTAGATAAGGAGGATCGCTTGAGCCCAGGAGTTTGAGACCAGCCCGGGAAACAAGTGTGACACCCATATCAAAAAAAAATTTAAAAACTACCCGGCCATGGTGGTGTGCACCTGTAGTCTCAGCTACCTGGGAGGCTAAGGTGGGAGGACTGCTTGAGCCTGAGAAGTTGAGGCTGCAGTGAGCCATAATTGTGCCACTGGACTCCAGTCTAGGCAACAGAGTGAGACACTGTCTAAAAAAAAAAAAAGATTTTATTAAACCTAATTACCAACTAATTTTACTTGACAAGTATTTGCAAGGTAGATTTTTCTCTGAAAAAATTAAGTAGATGAAGTTACTTTGGATGATTTAAGTTACAGTGGAAGTCTGTGTCTTCTCAAAGAAAATACAACTTTGAAACTTACGACAATGTTAAAATAAGCTAGTAATGTAAGTAAAAATTACGCTCTGAAAAAATTTTAAAATAAGTAACTCTAGAATAGACATATTTTTAAATGACTCAAGAAAAAATTCTTTTTTTTTTTTTTTTTTCTGAGCCGGAGTAAGTTATTGTGATCATTTTAATCAATGAAAATTTAAAACTTCAAAAATCAACTGAAATGATTAATGATAACTCTACAACAGGGGTCCCAAAACATCAGGCTGCAGAGTGCATGGCCTGTTAAGAACCAGGCTGCATTGCAGGAAGCGAGCCACAGGCTGGCCAGCATTACTGCCCGAGCTCCGCCTCCTGTCACATCAGTGGCAGCATTAGATTCTCAAAGCAGCGCAAACCCCATTGTGAACTGCACATGTAAGTGATCTAGATTGTACTCCCTTATAAGAATCTAATTAATGCCTGAGGTGGCACAGTTTCATCCTGAAATCATCTCCCCGAATCTACCCCCCAACCTCTCTACCCACATCCATGAAACTGGTCCTTGGTGCCAAAAGGGTTGAGGATCGCTTCTCTAGAAGATGCACAGTATTATCCACAAAGCTCCTTATTATTAGGGACCTGAAGAAATATAAAAACTAAAGAATCAACAAAAAACTCTCTGCCTATCCTACACACTTGATACAATGATTAAGTGATACAATGCATATTAAATGTTTTCCACATACAAGTAAGATGTTGTTTTTATAATCAGTAATAACAGTCAGTGATGTCTGGTTTGAGGAAGTCAGCTTTAGAATGTCACAGCTCAGGAAATATTAGTAAAATATTAGTGAAATTTGAAAATTTAAATTTAGGATATCTAGAATTCTTACTTTATATAAAAAAATTAGGAAACCCAGATACTTTCGAGTAATAAATATCAATTGAAAGGGTGTTCATATTAAATTAATATGAATTCAATGTTCTCCCTTAATTATTTAGGGCTAGCCCTTTAAAAGGTAATAATAACTGATTAACTCTGTATCCAGTATTAAAGCAGGCAAGGACTTGTACACTTTCCATTCAGTTGTATATTCATTATTTGATCTGATCTCCCCTTTCCTGGGAACCTTATCTGCTAGCATACAGATACTCACATGCCAGTGTAAATAACTCTGTCTTCTACCTACAAGCTGAAGTATTTCTGATCAGCTTTCCTCAATCACATCACAAATATATCTGAAAACTGGCAAGGTGTAGTGGCTCAAACTTGTCATCCCAACATTTTGGGAGGCTGAAGTAGGAGGGTTTCTTAAGCCCAGCATGGGTAACAAAATGAGATCCTTGTCTATACAAAAAATATAAAATTTAAAAAATTAGCCAGGCATGGTGCATTCCTGTAGTCCTAGCTACTTGGGAGGCTGAGGTGGGAGGATCGCTTGAGCCTGAGAGATTGAGGCTGCAGTGAGCTGTGATTGAGCCACTACACTCTAGGCTGGGTAACAGAGAGGGGCCCTGTCTCAAAACAAAAAACAAAACAGAACAAAATAAAAGACATTACTTCTAAAAAGTTTCCTCTACTGTTTTAAAGTTGAAAAATGTTTCATTCTTGTAATAAGCAATAAAAAATTAAAACTTTCCTTCCTCTGCCTTCCTTCCCCACCTACTCAAAGGCATTGCCCCAGTAATTCTTTCTTCTCTCCTGAGTCATCAATTTGTCCCATTCTCATCAGTATACAAACAAGCTGTTATTTCTCTCTTCTTCAAATATCTCCTCTCTTGATCCCATTTATTATCCTTTCAATTTCCTCCCCCTTCTTTCTTCCTCTTTACAACAAAACTTCAAAAATCTGTTTAGGTTTACTGTCTTCAATTTATTCGTTGCCATTCTTTCTTGAAATTCAGTTTTATTCCCATCGTCTCACCAAACTGACCTGAGGGCATGTGGAACCTTCACATAACTAAATCCAAGGGTCATTTTTCACTCCTCATCTAACATTACCTATCAGCAGCATTTGGTGTAATTATCATGAAGTCCTCCTTGAAACACTTACCTTTATTTAATTGTTATATATGATATTCACTTGGTTTCTCTCCTACTTTCCTGAGTGTTCATTCTCATTCTCTTTTTACAGAGTTCAATATACAAATGTTGGAGGACCCCAACCTCTTCTCTTTTCTAAATATACTCACTTCCAAGGTGATTTCATCCAATCTCAAGGCTTTAAATAAAATCTCTATATTGACAATTCCCAAACTTATAACTATTAATTATATATCTCTACCTTAAATCTAGACCCATATACCTAACAAACTACTTGACTTCTCATCTTGGACACTTGATTGGAAACTAACAGCCTGCTATTACCTTGCCCTGTTTCAAAACAGCCATGAGAGTGATTTCATTAAAATGCAAGTTATTTCAGGCCACTCCTCTGCTCACAACCCTCCAATGACTCTTTATCTCACTCACATTAAAAACTGAAATCCTTACTATGACTTGTAAGCACAGCCCTGTACTAATACCTGAACCAGCTCTCTGCCCTCATCTCTGGCTGCGTATCTCTCTTGCTCACCCCCTTGCTTCAGCCACAATGGCCTTCTCAGGTCACTAAAAATCCAAGCATGAGAGAGTGATGTCAGCAAAATGACAGAGTAGACAGCTCCAAACACCTGTGTCTCCACAAAAGCATCAAAAACAAGCAGGAAGTGCCAGAACCAACTTTATCGGAACTCTGAAAAACAGCCAAATATTTATAACAACCAAGAGAATGCTGAAAAGATATAGGCAATGTAAAAAGAAAATACTTCTGGCATTCAAGGAAATCTGTATTAAAACACTGGCTAAACACAAACCTAAGTAATAGAGGCTTCAGTGACCTCAGACAACAACAAATATAGTCACTACAGAAAACATTTTGAAAAAGTGAATGACTAAATGAATGACTCCAGCCTTCAACAATCAAGAACAGCAAATGCTAAGGTAGGGGGAAAATCTTATTTCGGAAGTTAGCACATCACAGTATCAAATGGTTGCGTTTTCTCACACACACATGCACACACAAGTGCATATGTGGTGCACACACGCACGCACACACACACACACACACACACGTCCTCAAAGCATACAAAGATTAAGAAAGCCCATTAAAAGGAAGAAAAAAGTTGACAGAAATTGTCCCTAAGAAAATCCATTAGATGTGATGGTCAAAAAGTTGAAATCAAGTGTCTTAGATGTGATCAAAGAGCTTAAGGAAACCAAAGAGAACTGGGATGAGTATATTAGTATCAAACAAAATACTGTAAGTCAAAAAAGGTTACAAGAGGGCCTTGCATAGTGGCTCATGCCTGCTGCAATTCCAGCACTTTGGGAGGCTGAGGTAACAGTATTGCTTGAGGCCAGGAGTTCAAGGCCTGCCTGGGAAATACAGCAAGACACCATTTCTACAAAAAAATTTTTTTTTTAGTTAGCCAGTGTGATGGTGCACACCAGTAGTCCTCGCTACTGGGAGGCTGAGGCTGGAGGAGCTCCTGAGCCCAGAAGTTTAAGGTTACAGTGAACTACGATTGTGCCACTGCACTTTAACCTTAAAAAAAAAAAATGGCTGGGTTCAAGAGAGACAGAGAGAAAAAAGGTTACAAGAGACAAAGAAGGACATTACACACTGATGAAAGAGACTCAACCGATCAATGTGATATAACAATTATAAACATATATGCACCTAATGACAGACCCACAAAATTTATAAAGCAAAAACACACAGAATTGAAAGGAAAAACGAACAATTCTACAATATAGTTGAATAAAATAGTTGTAGAAACTTCTACAATAGTTTGAGACTTAAATATCTCATTTTCAATAATGGATAGATCAACCAGACAGAAAATCAATAAGAAAATAGGACTTGAACAACACTACAAAATAATTAGACCTAACATACATAAAAAGAACATTCTACTCAACAAAAGCAAAATATATATTCTTGTAGAGTGCAGATGAAACATTCTCCAAGACTGGCTATATGGTAGGCCACAAAACAATTCTTAAAACATTTTTAAATATTGCTAGTATACAATGTGTCTTCTCTGACTCCAGTGGAATAAACCTAAATATCAATAACAGAAGGCAAATTAGAAAACTCACAGATATGTAAAAATTAAACAGCACACAATCAATGGGTCTAAGAAGAAATAACGAGAAAAATTATAAAATACCTTTAGGCAAGTGAAAATGGAAACACACTATAGCAAAACTTAACATCCAGTGAAAGCAGTACTCTGAAGGAAATTTATACCCGTAAACAACCACATTTTTAAAAGATGTATCTTAAATTAATAACCTAACTGTACCCCTAAGGAAAAAGAAAAAGAAAAGCAAACTAAACCCAAAGGTAGCAGAAGATAATAAAAAGGAAACCGACAGAATGCAAGAAAATATTTGAAAATTACATATCTGATAAGGGCTTAATATCTGGAATTTTTAAAGAACTCCTACAACTCAGTATCAGAAAGAAAACCCAATTTGAAAATGGAAAAACAATTTCATTAGATATTTCTCCAAAAAAGATACAGGAATGTCCAAGAAGGACATGAAGACACTCAACATCAGTCATTAGGGAAATACAAATGGAAATCACAATGAGATATCACTTCACACCTATTAGTAATGGTATAAAAAACAAAAAACAAGTGTTGGCGAAGATGTGAAGAAACTGGAACCCTCATATATTTCTGGTAGGAATGTAAATGTATAGCCACTGTGGATAACAGTGTTGTGGTTCCTTAAAAATTTAAATACACCAGACATGTACATGTGTGCCTGCAGTCCCAGCTACTCAGAAGACAGAGGCAGGAGGGCTGCTTGAGCCCAGGAGGCCAAGGCTGCAGTGAGCTATGACTGCGCCACTGCACTTCTGCCTGGGTGACAGAGTGAGACCGTGTCTCCAAAAACAAACAAACAAAAAACTAATTAAATAAGCAAATATTTATTTCTTTTTGGAGGCAGAGTCTCGCTCTGTCACCAAGGCTGAAGTGCAATGGCGCAATCTTGGCTCACTGCAACCTCTGCCTCCTGGATTCAAGCAATTCTCCTGCCTCAGTGTCCCGAGTAGCTGGGATTACAGCAGCCCACCACCATGCCCAGATAATTTTTTTGTATATTTAGTAGACACAGGGTTTCACCATGTTGGCCAGGCTGATCTCAAACTCCTGACCTCAGGTTATCCACCCGCCTCAGCCTCCCAAAGTGCTGGAATTATAGGTATGAGCCACTGCATGCTGCCTAAATAAGCAAAATTTAAAAAGTTAAACAGAGAATTACCTTATGACCCAGCAATTCCACTCCTAGGTACATATTGTTCACCAAAAGCAACTGAAAATAGGGACTCAAACAGAACTTGTAAATGAACACTCACAGTAGCATTATTCACAATAGACAAAAGCTGGAAACAATCCAAGTGTCCATCAACAGATACTTATAATAGAATCTTACTCGGCCATAAAAAGTAATAAATTTTGATACATGCTACAACATGGATGAACCCCGAGGACACTATGTTCAGAGATACTAGCAGGCAGACACAAAGCAAATATTATATGATTCCAATTACATGAAGTATCTAGAATAGGCAAATTCATAGAGACAGGTGGTACATAGAGACTAGATTAGAGGTTAGTGGGGCTAGCAGAAGGGGAGAACAGAGTTATTTGGTAATGGGTATAGAGCTTTGAGGTGATAAAAAAAATGGAAACGGGTAGTGATGATGGTTGTACAACATTATGAATGAAGCTGATGCCACTGTACTGTACACTTGACAGTTACAGTAGCACATTTTGTTATATGGATCTTATAATTAAAAACAAAAATCTTAATAACAAAAAATAAAAAGCCAGAAATGTACCTTCCTTCGTATTTACTGTTTCCGTAGCTCAATGCATCATTCCTTCATCACAGGAAGTTCTTTTCTCAAAAGTGACTTTCCTAGCGAGGCTTTCCTGATCACCCTTTCTAAAATGTCATTATTTCCCCTTCAGTGCTTCACACTCTCTCTTCCTTGCTTTATTTTTCTTAGTACTAGCTAACATTCTACAGTACACATACTATCTTAAAGCCTATACTCCCCATAAAATTTAAGTCAATAATTTTTATGGGCTATATCCTTAGCATCTACTAAATAGCACACAATATCAGATATTAAATATTTATTCATGAAAATGACAAACTTTCTTCTTGAGGGAGAGAGAATGCTATATAAGGCAGAAACTGGGTTTTAAAAAATTTTTTGTGAAACTTAAAAAAATAGCAACAGTGGTTATTTGGACATTGAGTTTACTACCCATTAAAAAACCTTTTATAATGTGGTAGAATACACATAGCAAAAGTGATCAACCTAATTTTTTTTGTTTTTTTTTTTTTTTAGACAGTCTCACTCACCCCCAGGCTGGAGTGCAGTGGTGCACTCTCACCTCACTGCAACCTCTGCCTCCCAGGCTTAAGAGATTCTCATGCCTCAGCCTCTCAAGTAGCTGGGATTACAGGCATGTGTCAGCACATCTGACTAATTTTTGTATTTTTAGTAGAGATGGGGTTTCACCATGCTGGCCGGGCTGGTCTCTCCTGGCCTCAAGTGATTCCCCTGCCTCGGCCTCCCGATATGCTGGGATTACAGGTATGAGCCACTGCACTCAGCCCATCCTAACCATTTTTAAGAATACAGTTCAGTAGTGTTAAGTATATTCTCATTGTTGTTCACTCATCTCTGGAACTTTTTAATCTTATAAAATTTTAACTCTATACCTATTACTCACCATTTCTCTTAACCCTTCCTCCTGGCAATCATCATCTACTGTCATTTCAATGAATATGACAACTCTAGACAATTCGTATGAGTACAATCATACAGGATTTGTCTTTTTGTGACTGGCCCGTTTCACTAAGCTTAATGTCCTCAAGGTTCTTCCATGTTGTAGCATGTGTCAGAATATCTTTCCTTTTTAAGGCTAATACTTCTTTATATGTATATTATGACCCATGTTTGATTGTTTTTTCATGAAAATGAAACATGCTCTGCTATAGATTCTAGCCGTTGGTAGTATACTTAACTATTTTAAAAGAGGTAGAGTACAAGATGTCTGAATAGCAAATCCCAAACTGTGACACAATTTTTTTTTAGATGGAATTTCACTCTTGTGGCCCAGGCTGGAGTGCAGTGGTGCAATCTTGCCTCAATGCAACCTCTGCCTCTTGGGTTCAAGTGATTCTCCTGTCTCACTCGGCCTCCTAAGTAGCTGGGATTACAGGTGCCCGCGACCATGCTCAGCTAATTTTGTATTTTTAGTAGAGACAGGGTTTTGCCACATTGGCCAGGCTGGTCTCAAACTCCTGACCTCAAGTGATCCACAGCCTCAGCCACCTAAAGTGCTGGGATTATAAGTGTGTGAGCCACTGCGCCTGGCCTGCTTAGAAAACTTCTAACCAAAGTATTCTGAAAGTAATTATTTTATATGGGCAACTAATGTGTCTTTGCTTAAATGACTTAATCATTACTTAAAAGCCTAAACAGACTTTTTGAGACAATATCTCGCTTTGTTGCCCAGACTGGAGTACAGTGGCATGATCACAGCTCACTGCAGCCTCGACTTCTGAACTCAAGTGAACCTCCCAGTAGCTAAAACTATAGGCGTGTGCCATCATGCCTGGCTAATTTTTAAAAATATTTTGCAGGCTGGGCATGGTGGCTCATGCCTGTAATCTCAGCACTTTGGGAGGTTGAGGCAGGCAGATCATGAGGTCAGGAGTTCAAGACCAGCCTGGCCAACATAGTGAAACCCTGTCTCTACTACTAAAAATATAAAAATCAGCCGGGCATGATGGTGTACACCTGTAGTCCCAGCTACTTGGGAGGCTAAGGCAGGAGAATCGCTTGAACCTGGGAGGTGGAGGTTGTGGTGAGCTGAGATCACGCCACTGCACTCCAGCCTGGGCAACAGAGTGAGACTCCAAATATATATATATATATACATACATACATACACATACACACACACACACACACACACACACACACACACACACACATACATATTGTAGACAAGGTCTCACTCTGTTGCCCAGGACACAACAGATATTTTTAAAGTAGGAAAAAATGTTCCAAGAGATAAATTTTATTACCCCAAAATATAAATTAAAACTTATTAGAATTGTTGTTTTCTTATCAGGGACCAAATTCTAATCTCTGGTACTAACTGAATATGTAACAACATATTCAACTCTGGCCCTCAGTTTCCTCATCAATGACAAGTTTTAACTGGACGCTTGTAAAGGTATCTTATGCTTTATACTTTGGGTTATTTTGTTTTCTTTTTAAAAAAGAACTTCATAGACTGCCAAGAAAATAGTTAAAACACCACCACTACACTAACCAAAATACAGATATAAACTTCACTGGGAAGAAGCTTCATCCTGACTACAAAATAAATGAAAGAAGCTGTGAAGTAGTAAGCTCTAAAATAAAAATAAAAGCTCTAAATCTAAAAATAAAAACTTACCTGAGATTTAATTTAAATTTTAATTTAAAAAAGATATGATATTTTTTCTCCCACTTTAGGAGATCATCCATAATGTTCTACTCCTAAAATCTCTTTTAAAAAGAAACAAAAAAAGTTTGGATCATGAGTAAGAATTTTAAAGAACGTTTTTAAATGCTGAAAAAGGTCACTACATAAATTATGGGAGTATCACTGCTCTCATTCTTTTATTTTTCGGGATAATAAGACCTTTACGTATAACAACATGAGTCCTAGCAAAAATTAGAAGCTAAAAGAAAAATAATCCAACTTGTAATATTTATCCAGAAGTGTATCCTTCTAAATTATTTTCAGTAGCTAATTAGCAAATCCCTAGGTGTTCTATTAATGTAAAATATATAAAATCATTATAAAAGTCCACATAAGGGGTTCTAATGCCATGTATTCCATGTGTATACTACTCTATTAAACCCCATCTGTAACTCTGCTCTACGTATCCCTAACATGTTTCTGATAACCCAACTGCATTATCTATACATTTGCTATAGTGTGAATATGTCCCCCAAAGTTCAGGTGTTGGAAACTTAGTCCTTAAAGCAATAGTGTTTCGAGGTGGGGCCTAACAGGTGATTAAGTCATGAGGCCTCTGCCCTCATGAATGGATTAATGTTGTTATCTCAGGAATACGTTAGCTATCAAGAGAGTGGGCTTGTTACAAAAAAAAAAAAAAATCAAGTTCAATCATATCTTGCTCTCTTGCCCGTCTGCCTTCTACTACGGATGATGCAGTAAGAAGGCCTTGCATCAGAGGGCCTTCTTGTGAATGTCTGTAAGATTCTTATACCAGATGTAGGCCTCTTGACCTTGGACTTCCCAGCCTCCAAAACTGTAATAAATTTCTTTTCTCTATAAATTAACCAGTCTGTGGTATTCTGTTACAGCAACACAAAATGGACTAAGACAATATTTGACTGTTTAATTAGAAAATAAATTAGATTTATCAATCAATTAGACAAACATCTGGCAAACATGAGCCAGTCATGGCATAGCTAAAGGAGCTTAGGTGTGAGTTCAAATTCTAACTGCTAGTTCTAAGCTGTGTAACCTTGAGTGGTTCTTAAAACCTCTCAGTCTATGCTGGGCACAGTGGCTCATGCCTGTAATCCCAGCTCTTTGAGAGGCTGAGGTGGGAGAACTGCTTGAGGCCAGAAGATTGAGATCAGCCTGGGCAACACAGTCCCATCTCTACAAAAACCAAACAAACCTCAGTCTATTTCCTCATTGGACCATCTACATCACAGGGTTTAGAAATGCTGCAAAGTTCAGAAAGAAAATATTCAGGTTAGGCGCAGTGACTCACGCCTGTAATCCTAGCACTCTGGGAAGACAAGGCAGGCAGATCTCTTGACCCCACAAGTTCGAGATCAGTCTGGGTGACATGATGAAACTCCATCTCAAAAATGAAAAATTATATATATTCAAAGTCCTAAAACATAGTAAGTATTCAGAAATTATTTATTTCCCTCTCATCGACCTTTAGAACTAAAAACATAGATAGATCAATTGTTGACTTGCTGAAATATTATCAAGATCCAAGCCTGTTATATCTAATTGTATTGAATGTATTTTCATTTAAAAATTAAAAAAAAATTTATACTAATCAACAATATCATATTTTATGATACCTAATTTTATCTTTAAATTTAAATATATACTTGCTATCTTATTCCTTTCCTAAAATTATCAATGCCCTTCCACTCTTATTTGCTACTCTCATAGGTAATCTATGTTTCTGCTACATTGAAATGTTGCCAGAATTCAAGAAACTTTCTCACACTTCCATTAATATGTTCTCTATGCATACAACATCACCCCTTCCACTAGCCTTCCTCTTAACAAAGTAACGTCTTCAACATTAAACTCAGGTACCATCTTTGGGAAGCCTTTACACACTCAAACACTTCAAGCTACAGTCATTTTTTTGTATTCCACATTTTACATGCTATTTTATCATTCTTGGTCTACATGTCTGTTTTCCCTAATAAACAAGATGAGTGCAGAGGTTGGTTCCTACTCATCTTTGTATCCTTAATATTTACTAATTTAATTCCTGTCACACAGTTAATAATCATATGCTTTCAGGAATTCAATAATGCCATGACATAAAAAAAATAACTAAACTCCTTAATCCTTACATTATTCTAAAAGCTAAGATTCAAAAGCATTCTTTTAAGCAACAACATATCATTTTCATGACTTTAAGAATGCCCCTACTGAACTGTACATTTAAAAAGAGTTAAAATGATTAACTTTGTTATGGATAGTTTTACAATTTTTTTTAAAGCCTCAGCAATCCAATTTAAACTTTAATTACCACATATCCCTCAGTGAAAGAACCCTACTTTCATCAAAAAGGAATTCTACAAGGGATCCTATATAGTAGTTTTACAGGCTCTGTAAACAGAATGGCAAGGCTAGAATCCTGGCTTCATCACTTACCAGCTATGTAACCCTAGGCAAGACACTTAATCATTTTGAAACTCAGTTTCTTCATCTGTAAATGGGGATTATAACAGCACTGATCTCAAAAAATTATTGTAAAATAATACACATAAAGCACTGTGTAAATACTCTGTGTTTTCAAATTGGGCTTCTTGGAGGACTGGGTAATCTTTAACCACCCAAAGGAAGAGAGGGCTTAGGCCTTCCTTCCCATTTCCTCCCAATAATATCTCATCCTGAATATTTTGCTTTTATTTTACAAATTGAGCTTTCATATAGGATTTTTAAAAAACAAACAAATCTTTGGTTTAAAATAACTGAAAAGGACAAAGCTAAACGGCACACTCATCTAATGCTTACTCATCTCCCTCTGCAGATAGCCATTTACTAAATTCAATTATTTACTTTGTTGGCATTCCGACTTAATTTAGTCTTGCTTTGCATGTCACAGAAAGGAAAACTCTTAAAAACATAATCCACACTTTGGGATTCCAAGGCTGGAGAATTACTTCAGCCTAGGAGTTCAAGACCAGCCTGGGCAACATAGCAAGACCCAGTCTTTCCAAAACATTTAAAAAATATTAGCAAGGTGTGTTGGCACGTGCCTGTGGTCCCAGCTCTTGGGAGGCTGAGGTTAAAGGATCGTTTGAGCTCTGGTTGAGGATGAAGTGAGCTATGATCGGTGTTACTGCACTCCAGCACAGGCAATAAGCGAGACTGCCTCAGACAAATAGAATCTCATCTCTAATCATGATAAAAACTGATTGACGGTAACTGATTGAGGCTGATACTGAAAACAGATGACAAATTTCCCAGCTGCCACTGGGTCAGGTCAAATTGCTTAATTGAAGTGGTCCTGAACATTACACCCAAACAAAATCAAGTCTAAATATTTCTTTTTTTGAGACAGAGTTGTGCTCTGTCACCCAAGCTGGAGTACACTGGCATGACCTCAGCTCACTGCAACCTCTGCCTCGTGGGTTCCAGTGATTCTCTTGCCTCAGTCACCCAAGTAGCTGGGATTACAGGTGTGTGCCATGACACCTGGCTAATTTTTTGTATTTTTAGTAGAGATGGGGTTTCGCTATGTTGGCCAGGCTGGTCTGGAACTCCTGGCCTCAAGTGATCGGCCTGCCTTGGCCTCCCAAAGTACCTGGATTATAGGCGTGAGCCGCCATACCCGGCCTAATTATTTATTCTAGTGCTAAATTTCAATTAATATTAAAATTAGAAAATTGACTTAAATGCAGAATATTTTTCTTTTTTTCTTTTTTTTTTTTTTGAGACAGGTTCTTGCTGTTGCCCAGGCTGGAGTGCAGTGGTCAATCTCAGTTCACTGCAACCTCTGCCTCCTGGGCTCAAGCAATCCTCCCACCTCAGCCTCGAAAGTAGTTAGAACTACAGGTACGCACCACCACATCTGGCTAATTTTTGTATTTTTTGTAAGACAGTGGTTTTGCCATGTTGCCCAGGCTGGTGTGGAACCCCTGGGGTCAAGTGATCCATGCACCTCAGCCTCCCAAAGTGCTGGGATTACAGGTGTGAGCCACTGCATCAGCTAAATACATTATTTTCAAAGGCTTTAAATAGAAAAGTCGAACACTGAGACTCAGGTTGATTATCATTACCACCTACTTTGCAGAGTTGTCACAGGATTTTGAAAGACTATGCTCAAAATATAGTAGTAAGTGCTTAACTAAATGTAGCTTTCCCTCTTATGCCAGTTACCTCCAGCACCTCTTTTCTGCCTTCCCAAGAACATACAGTCATTTAAACTTTCCCATGACCAATAGGCTTCTCCTGACCTCCTCACATTCTTTTGCCTTAAATAATCTCCAATGCTGTCCTCTTATTACCTTCAACACTCTTATGACTTTTTTCATTCATTCAACGTACCATACTGTATTATCATCACCACTGTAATTTTATCTCTAGTTCTCGGTTCAATTAAATTAACATTTTCTGAATATTTATATTTGATATTTGTAGTATTTATTATATTACTAGCACCTTATTAATATAAGGTTAATATTAATTTATATACTCTACCTTCAATGTGGCCCATCCTTTGCCTTAGAAATTTTAAAATATATTTCTCTATGGTACTAGGCTATCTCACTGCAGTTACTTTATGTTTTCTCTCCTCAAGCCTTCAGTCTCTAACTTCCCCATTCTTACATAAGGACAATTTGTTCTCTGAGGTTTTCCAGCTGAAATTCACTAAATAACCATCTTTTCAGAAGCAAGCACTATATCTATCTCTTTTTTCTTCTGGCTATTCTTAGAGAAGAAAATATGGCTCTTTTCCAAAGATAAATCCTTTACCTCAAAAAACCATTTCATCTAGCCTTTCAAAAAGACTTATACCTACCCACATCCCACCTCTCTAGGATCTTTAACTGCCCCTTCGCAATTGCCTGCTTGTCTTCTAACTTTGAACATCAGCAGACCAATCTTCCCTACCTTAACAAAAATGTAAAAACAAAACCATCCTATTTCTATCCTTCCATTCAATGCCAAATATTGAAAATAAGTGAGCTATTGCCTCCATTTTCTAAACACCTATTTACCTGCTAACCTCTTATACTCTGTAGTTTGTCCCCACAAATCTGTATTTTCAAAGGTAACTAACAACCTCCTACACAAATCAAAATGCTCTCAATCCATCTTTGACCACTAAAAAGTTATCATCACTAACCAAAGTGACAACAGAAGCTAAACACAAATGCTATCTTCTATATGAAGCTTCTAATTATCTGTGTCCCCATTTATTACATACCACTTAGGCTTTGAGTGCTTTAAGAATCTTCTGAACTCAGTTCAATTAACCTCTTCATCTCCTAGAAATTAGCTTCTATGAAATCATACCTTGAATTTTCTTTCCTATGGCTTTCCTTCCTGATTCATTTGAAGTAGTTTAATACTAGATGTAAGTTTCTACGCAGCGATTTCATGTCTACCAAATCCACTTACTTAGCATTTCAAATTCAATCATACTTGACACATCTTCTTCACTACTATATCCTCCAAATGTGACTTCACTCAAATCTTTGAGAAATTCAAATCCGCTTTTCTCAGAATACTATAAATTGTTTCCTTGAAATTTTTTTCTTACTAATGGTATAAAGATATAAAACCCAATTTCCCACTACCTTAAGATCATTTAGCTTCTTAGTGCCCTTCTTGAAGTCTTCAACCTAAGGTATAGTAAAAAAGTAACAGCTACCAGGCGCAGTGCCGCGTGCCTGTAGTCCTAGCTACTCGGGATGCTGAGGTGGGAGGATTGCTTGGGCCCAGGAGTTCTGGGCCGCAGTGCGCTATGCCGATGGGGTGTCCGCACTAGGTTCGGCATCAATATGGTGACCTCCCGGGAGCGGAGGAACACCAGGTTGCCTAAGGAGGGGTGAAGCGGCCCAGGTCGGAAACGGAGCAGGTCAAAACTCTGCGCTGATCAGTAGTGGGATTGCACCTGTGAACAGCCACTGTACCCCAGGCTGAGCAACATAGCGAGACCCCGTCTCTAGAAAATAAAAAAAAAAAAAAAAAAAAAAAAGGAATAGCTTAAGTCTCTACTTATGATGTATATCCCTGTCAGCAGCCTAGGGAACTTTTCTATGAATCTCAAAAATAATAACAGATCTTTGTCATACTTTTCCCCACTCTTTCCCCAAGAACTTATTTCAAAGTATTTTGTGCATTCCACCTAATAGCTATCAGGTTCACTTTGATAAAAGTTTTCTTTTATTCTATATCATTGAATAAGATTTCTTTAAGGTTTAGATATGCATTTTATCATTCTTCAAATATCATACTCCCTAAAGTGGTATACTGAGCATTCTATTTTAAAAACTAAACTTTTCTAAGAATCAAGAAAAGACAGTGTGTCTTGCCATTTATCTTCAAGAACATAATACTGTGTTCTGTTAGAATCTGCTGTAATCCAACAGGCACAACATGGGTACTCATTTTTGAACTAAAAACGTTTATATTTGTCATCTCATATTCCTTTGTACTATCTCATTTAGGCAGAAATAGATATTCATCATCAAATACTCATATTTATAGATTAAAAAAGAGCACAAAATTTTTCAAATATAGCTGTATTTTAATCAAACCACATAACTGAATGTGAAGTAACTGGCACTCTCATACACTCCTAAAAGAAGCAGAAATTGGAACAAATTTGAAAAACCACAAGGCATTACTGCTAAAGTTGAACATACATATTTCTATGACCAGTTTTTCCTCTTCCAGAAACACATACTTGACAGAAATGTGTGAACATGTGCACCAAAAGACAGGTGTAGGAATGTTCGTATCAGTATTATTCATAACAGAGGAAAACTAAAAACATCCGTCATACATTAGAATCAACAGCAATGAGAATGAATGAACTCTTCCTATACAGAAAAACACAGAATTAGGCCAGGCGCGGTGGCTCATGCCTGTAATCTCAGCACTTTGGGAGGCTGAGGCAGGCGGATCATGAGGTAAAGAGATCAAGACCATCTTGGCCAACATGGTGAAACCCCATCTCTACCAAAAATACAAAAATTAGATGGGCGTGGCAGCAGGGGCCTGTAACCCCAGCTACTCAGGAGGCTGAGGCAGGAGAATCGCTTGAACCTGGGAGGCAGAGGTTGCAGTGAGCAGCCAAGATTGTGCCACTGCAATCCAGCCTAGCAACACAGCAAGACTCCATCTCAAAAACAAATAAATAAACAAACAAAAAAATCAAAAAACCACACACACACACACACACACACACACACACACACACAGATTAGTCTCACAAAAATAACATTACTGGAAGAACACATATTATATGATTCCATTTAATAAAGTTCAAAAATAGGCAGAGCTAATCTATGGTTTTAAACATCAAGATAATGGTCATTCCAGAAAGGCAGAAAGAAAATAATAACTAGGAAAGAATACAAAGAAAGCTTTCAATAATAGTCTATTTTTTTACCTAGGTGGTAGTTTCATAGATGTATTTACTTTGCAATAAATCATAGATGTATATGCATAATTTATAAATTTTTCTGCATATCTGTTAAAACAGTTTTTAAACACCTAACTAGAACAAGACAAAGAATAAATATGTAAATATTTATAAATTAACATTTACACTATATGTCACTAAAAAACAATTGGCAAACAAATATAGAGTGGTATCTGAAATGACTTCAGTAAACTCTGCATACTACTGATTTCAAGAAACATTCACCAAAGCAGAATAAGTGTGTTCATATATTGGAATATGTAGTGAATTCACGAAATTATGAAACCCATGAAATAAAGCATTCCCTAATATTAGAAATCTCAGGCAATTCAGTTTCTCTGTACCTCCATTGCTTCAACTGTAAAACAGACTAAGTAAATCAAGTCTGTAATCTTAAATTCCTAGATTTTGTTTTTTTTAGGTAAAGGTACTCAGTTCCTTAAATGGAAGAAAATTTTAGTGACTATTTGATTGCCATTTTAAAGATTAACATTGCAAAGACAGAATCAAAAAATACTTTTCCTTCCTCTTACAAAAGAACAAGCTATATTAGCAGTTATCTTTCAGAATCATAGTCATTGATTTCCAATAGATTTAAATTTAATATTCTTTATACTTCTACTGATTAGTAGGTAAACTAATATGAAATGATCACTAAACAAGAAAGATTATCTTTTTCCTGGTTTCAAACTATGTCCCTCTATAGCAATAACAATGTTAAAATTACTAGTTTTAAAATGTTTTGAAATATAGTAAAAGCCACACAAAAACCAAACTTAGTATTTGCTTGGTTAACTTCATAATGCCAAATTATAACATAAACATCAGTATCTGACAGCTATTTAATAAATAATAGCTAGTAATGACTGAACTATAACTTCTACCTATAAGCACCATTAAATGAGAAGCCTCATTAAAAATTATAAATTTAATATCAAGCTCCCTTACAAGCAAATAATGGAAAAGAATGCTGGTCTCCTGAGAATATCAAGATTATAAAACTTTTGTATTCTGCATCATCACCCAATACTAAATATATACTTATTTAATATATTTCCTCTCAAACTTTCATATGTAATATAATCTGCATTCTGAAAATATTCAAATAAACTTTCAAAAACTGAAGTGCATTGTTAAAAAAATATCATTTCACCAGTTTTTCTAATATAAATATGAAGCTTGTTTCTTCCTCTCAAATAACACACTATGAATATATCATTGTAAGGTATCACACTTCCAGCTATACTTATTCTAAGGTAGAGTTCTTCTTCTGAAGCACTTGTCCAGGGATGGTGTTGGAAACTTGATTTCTTGCCAAATCTTTCATTTCCCTCATCTTCGTCATCTCAGTAAATCACACACCACCATCAATCTAGTTCCTCAAGCCAGGAGCCAGGAAATAATTTTTGACACTTTTCTTCTAATATCCAATCCATCATGAATCTGTCAGCTGTTCCTTCTTCACAACTTACCATCTCTTCTCTAAAATATATGTATAATCTAGCTACCATTATGTTTTTCCTGGACTACTGTAATACTACAGTATCTTTACTTTCAACCTTGCCTTTCTCCAATCCATTCTGAAAGTATCACTTTAAAAATGTAGATTAAAGTATGACTTTTCTACTTCAAAATCTTCAATGACTGCAATGGCTTTAGTAAAACCCGTAAGTCTTTAGTATGCCCTACAAGGCCCTGTATAATCTGATCTCTATCTCTCATTTCAGCTCATATGGTTTTCTGCCTTATGCTTCTGTCACCCTGAACTTTTCATTTCTTTCAAATATTAAGTTCTTTACTGTGTCATAGCCTTCAAACATATTTTTCTCTTCCAGGAAACTCTATCCTCTCCTGACCTGTCTGTCTTCTTACTCTGTTTCCACTTAGTATCACCAACTGAGGGAGGCCTTCTCTGAGCATACATTAAATTCTCCTCACTTTATCCACCATAGCACTTTGTTCTTTTCTTTCACTGAATTGACTATAAGTTGTAATTTTACATTTGTTTATTTACTTGTTCTTTATCTGTTTCCACTGTTAGATGGTAGGTTCCATGAAGGTAGGGATCACTTATCACGCACTTAATACATAGATCATAAATTAAGAGAGCACTTCATAATATATATTTAATGAATAAATGGATATGAATGACTTTCAGTCCAAAGAATAAACTACAGTTCAAAGTGGTTTCCCCTGCTCTTTGTCTCCCATTGTCACTTGATCAGCTTTCCAACTGTTTCTAAAAGAAGAAAGGAGCAAAAAGTGTTTCTGAAAGTTTGAAGACAATACAACAGAGGAAATTTCAGGAAGTTGTACATGGTATGTCAAATAAGTGCAACAAATAGTAATACTAGGATCTCACAGGAAGGAGAAATCCCTAAGGGCTACAAGGACAAGATACGGTTTTATTCACAAGGTGGAACTTGACCTGAGTATCCAGACTGGTAAAATTCCAAGAGGTGGAAAAGCAAGGGAGTGAAGCCCAAATAAGGAAGTAAACAGAGGCACAAAGTGCTAGAGAAAAGTTATAAAACTGGAATGTGGCAACTTATATTTAAGATAAATATAAAAAGCTAAATCTTATATAAGAAATCTATATCCCATGTTGACAATTTTAAAGAATTTAACAGGTTAAAATAACTCTATTTCATCAGTATCAATCTCTTCTGACCCCAATCTTTGGCTTCTAAAGTTTTCCAAGCACTTATAACATGCTTCCATTAGTTTTCACTCTGACCAACAGACTCAAGTTTCATATTCTTACCTATGTTTTTTATTCACTCATTATCTGATGAAATTTCCCCAGTAGCTCTATTAATTCATAGTTTTTCTTTATAGACCCTCTAGGATTTCATTTTTCTTCTCTGCTATATACGGGTGGTAAGCTTTTTCTTCTATGACATTTCCATCAGTAAACAAAACACATCTTTAGAAAACCTACTTTTCACAGGTACCAAAATGTTATTTTTACTACTGATAGCAGATTCAACAGATTTTAACCTAAAATCTGTATTCCTACTTCAGTTCTTGCCTCTTAAATTCATATATTGAGCCCCTCCTTCAGCTCTATCCTGTTTCCAGAGGTAAATCAGGAAGGTGTAGCACAGTGCTTTGTAGAAGGCATTCAGTTGCATTAGAGAAGGAGTTTGGAGTTAAAAGTTCCTAAAGATACTTCCAAGTTGAAAATTCTATGGTTTCCTTAATCTTACCTTGCCGTAGGCTTTTTCAATGGACATTATTTTCTATCTATATTCATATCTGCCCATCCAATAACAGTTTTTTTATTTCAGGGGATAGACCTCTTGGGGTACTTAGAATCCTAAAATTGTAAAACTAGAGAAAACGAAGTTTTATACAGGAGAAGACTAAGGCTCACAGAGGTCAAGAAACTTGAATATTATCTACACAGTTAAGTGACAAAGTCCCGATTTTCTCTAGCCAGCACTCTATCCAAGAGAATTTCACTGGTTATAAACGAATCATAATTTTTTTCTTAATAGAGACGGGATACAGTCTTACTACATTGCCCAGGCTGGACTTGAATTCCTGGCTCAAGCGATCCTCCTGTCTCAGCCTCCCTATTACAGCAGTCCCCCATTAAAGCAGCCTGCTCACACACCTACTAGTACTATTTTTGACTAGCATTGCTTTTATCTTGTTATTTCTTATGCCATTAGGATATCATCTTCTGGTCAATCAATCACAAGGGTTTTTTGTTGTTGCTGTCTTTAACTACAACACTGTACATACTCACCTGAAACTGTTCAGGAATAACAAAGTCACCCTAAACCAAAACTGAGAGGCAATCACTTTTCCCAATGCACTTCACGTCTGTAATACATACTTCACGTCTACATTATATGGTCTGTAATTTATAGGAAACTCTCCAAGGACAGAGAACTGCCAATACTTTGTGGTAAACTATTACTATGTAACGTGAATTTTTAAAGCAACAGAAGAAATGGCCAGGCATAGTGGCGTGTGCCTATAATCTCAGCTACTGGGGAGGCTGAGGCTGGAGAGTTGCTTGAACGTGGGATGCGGAGTTTGCAGTGAGCCGAGATCACGCCACTGCACTCCAGTCGGGGCGACAGAGCGAGATTCTGTTTCAACCAAAAAAAAGGGAAGAAATGGAAAGTCTTGAAGATACACAATACAGATTGATCTTGCTACCAGCAATAGATGTCTTTTATTTAACAAATACTTATGAAATATCGAACTAAGGCTCTGTGCGGCCTGATGTTACCAAAACGCAGCTCTAAATTCACGTTCTGTAAACTCAAAAGAAGAAAACTATGACCACCCTTTTGCACGGCAAAAAACAACAAAACGCCTCCCTTCGCAATATAGAATCCTCCCTTAAGTTCATCTTTTGTACATTCAAGTGTTTGCAGATCTAGTGGTTCTTTTAAAACTACTTGCACAGTGATCTAGAGTCTAGGTAGCGAATAACATTACACAAGATAAGCCTTCTGTTCGTTTAAGATCATGGCTAGTTAAGTAGAACTGGAGACTTTAAGAACTAGAGAAAAGGAAAAGGTGAAAAGTAGCATGCAAAATTGAGAAACTAAATTGTTATAGTAATTTTATTAATGAAGAAACTTTATTTAATACAGGGGAATTATGAGGTAGGTATGAATATTTCACATAAATAAATGTCACAATAGCGTCAAATCCCAGGCTTCCAGGAAAGTAACTGTAGCACTGTTAATATCACAATAAAAAATAAAAAATTCTCGTCTATTTTGTTCTGAAAAGTTTTATTTTTCTTTAAAAAAAAAACAAACAAAAACCAAACCAACCCCCCCCACCACCACTATTAAAAAAACAAAAATAAGAACAAACAGAAACCAGTCTGAGCTGGCGGCTGTGACAGCCAGTGAGACACCAAGGCTTTCCGGGTCGTGCTTGGTTTTGGGCTGGATGTTCACGCAGAAAGCCCTGCAGCCACCCTGCACGTCCTGCACCTAGACACCCAGAAAGCGACCGCGGCCGCACACACGGGGGCTGGTGGGGTCTGGGCCACGTTGCAGACGAGGAAAGGCCCTCGGGGTGAAGGATCACAGGGAAGGCACTGCGGTCGGAACCAAGAGGCAAGGCCTGGGAAAGCGCCGGAGGCGCCCCGAGCTCCGGGACACCGGGTGCCCGCGCGGGACGCCCTGTCATGAGTCACGGAGGCGAGACGGCACGGGCGGGGGAAGAGGCTGCAGGATGGAGGGAAGCCCGACCCTCGGGAGGGAACCCAGCACAGGGGCAGGCCCCGACCTCGCGCGGGGCAGGGAAGGGGGCCCGCCTCTCCCACGCCCTGCCCGCCAGGCCCTCACCTCCACCCGACGCAACAGGCGCGGCGGCCGGGTCCCAACCCCAGGGGCTGCGGACCGGGGGGCGGGGGCAGCAGCCCGCAGCCATGACAGGCGCGGGGCGGGCCGCGGGCGGGCTGGGCCGCACGTGCAGGCAGCACCCCCCTCCCCGTTCTCCCCGCGTGCCCGCCCGCCCAGCCCCGGACCCGGGCCCCTCACCTCAGGCGGCGGCGGCGGCTGCGCGGCCGGGCCTGCCCCGACCCCCAACCCCGGGCCAAGCGGCGGCGGCGGCGGCTGCACGTACTCACCGCCGCTCGCTGACTCTCGCGCTTCGCCATGACTGAGGCGCCCCCGCCGCCCCCCGCCTCGATCGAGACTGACACGCGCGGCTGGCCGGGCGGGGGCGGCCCAGGCGACCACCCGGCTGACACGACCCGCCCCCGCATCTCCCCACCAGTTGAGCAGCGGCCGCTGCCCCGCGGTGCCCCTGGGCTTCCTCCCCACGCCCGAAGCGGCGGGTGGCAGCGGCGGGCGGCGGCGGCACTTACCGGCTGCGCGGCCAGGCCCCCCTGTCAGCGCGGGGCCAGGAGGGAGCGGAGGGAGGAGTGAAGGGGCACCGCCTCCCCCGCGCCGCCACGCACCCGCCTGATTGGCCCAGTTCACTCCCCCAGCACGACCCCACCAGCCCCTGCGAGCGGCACTCCGGCAGCATCGGCGCTCCATTTGCATATTTGTGCCCGAGCCGCTGATTGGCCCAGACGCGGAGGGGCGGCCGTGACCGCCGCCGCTCCCGCCGCCGCTCCAGCTGCATTGGGCTGCCCGAAAGGGAGGCTTCCTCTTGCCGCTCCCCTTCCCTCCCGGCGGGGCCCGACCCAGGGCGGAGGGCAGTGAGAGGCGGGGTCGCTGCCCCGCTCCAACATGGCCCCGCAGCACCACCGACCCAATCGCCGGCGCGGTTACTCCCGGAGCCCTGGGCGGCCTCGGGGCGGGGAAGGCTTGGGGCCGGGCGCCCTCTGGCCGGAGCGCGGGGCAGTGCAGTGGCCCAGGCTACGCCGGCAGCCCCGCCGCGGCCGCCACGTCAGGCCGCGCCCTCGCGGCGGCCTCTCCCCTCGCGCCGCCCGCCTGGCGGTCCCGCGGCCACGTCAGGCCCCGGCAGGGCACGCCCCAGTTGGGAGCTGACCAGTGGCGGGGTCGACGCCGAGGTCACTCACACGCAGGGCATCTCTAGGGCAGCCCGGGTGCGCCGAGGAAGGGCGAGGGTTTCCAAAGACGTCCTTCTTAAGGAGCCGTGGATTTAGCCCCAAGTTCTCCTTTCACGCGGAGACCCAGGCGTCACGCGTCGGTGCTGTGGAATCGGGAGTACGGAGCGTACCGCGATGATGCAGCGATTGAGCCCAGGTGCAAGCACCAGCGGTGCCCGGCGCCCGCCGCGGAGACCCAGCCCCATGCCCCGAGCCAGGGGAGAGCGCGCACCTCGGCTGGGGCGGCAACCTAGTCTTCCCGAGGCTCAGACTCCCGTTCTCAATCGCAGAGTTAGGAAGGGAGAGAAAAATAAACGCAAGAATTAAAAAAAAGAGAGAGAGAGAGAGCCGTGGGGGAGGGTGATACTGGTTTCGGAGCAGGGGGCGTACTGGAAAACAGCTGGCCTAGGAAGGTCTTGGGACACCTGAGTTCCCTCTCGATCCATCACGAATTAATTGAGTGACCTACATCAAATCCTGGCGTGTCCCAGGGCCTTGGATTTGCCTTCTGTAAAAGGAAGAGGCTGCACAAGTTTTCTAAAAGTCTTCTAGCTCTAAAATTCTAAGGGTCTCCTTTCAGGCCCTTAGATGGCTATCTATCGAATTAAAAATTTAAAATCCCTATGAAAACGTGAGTTAGACAAAAGAATTAAATGTTTGAACTTCGGTCGTCCTGCTTTATGTTTGTTCAAACTGTTGACCATGCTGATATTTCACGTTCACAGTTGACAGAAATCTCTTGAATTTCAGTCTCCACTAAGGAGCGTCACTGTGCTTGTTTATGCCTAGCCAGAATGGCATGGTTGCGGTATACACGGTGGTAGTTGCCAAGTAATTTCATTCTTTATATTCCCCATGAAGGCCCTCCAGAGTAGATCAATATAACGCTATTTAGCTGAGATACTCACAGGGCTGGGAGGAAACCCTGCTGAAAGGGCGGTTACAGTTGCAACTTTGATTCCCTGAAGGAACATATTATAACAACCACATATTAGACTAAGAATGCACAGAAACAGTTTATCTCTGGGGCCCCCCACACTACTTATTTGAATAGTTCTTTAGTTTGCAAATTCAACTTGTTGAGTCAAATTTAAGGCCAGTAACATCTCGTCCAACTGACATCACAGCAAATAAGACATCCCGCTTAAATGAAACACTTGAGCTGCCTTCCCATCATCTGATGGAAAACGTTCATGTTTTCTTGAATACAGCCCTCTGGAAATTATGCAGTGCTATAATTATCAACATCATTGTATGCCATTATAATCAGTGAATGTTCTCTAAAGTATGCAAAATTTGTCCCTATAATAAATGGCCTCTAGGATGCTGGTTTTGTGTTTTTGTTTTGTTTTTAACTTGTTTTTGCTATCTCCTTCCTCACTACTGGGTTGACACTTCTCAATTCTTCTACCTAACAACCTTCTTTCCTACTTTTTTGATGTTTTATTTGTTTAGACTCTCAGGTTTTGAAGAAAGATTTTCTGTGGGGTTCTCCTGTGTTAAGTACCTGTGTTCTTTTTTTTTTTGAGATGGAGTCTGGCTCTGTCACCCAGGCTGGAGTGCAGTGGCATGATCTCAAATCACTGCAATGTCTGCCTCCCAGGTTCAAGCAATTCTCTTGCCTCAGCCTCCCAAGTAGCTGAGATTACAGGCGCATACCACCATGCCCGGCTAATTTTTGTATTTTTAGTAGAGACTGGGTTTCACTGCGTTGGCCAGGCTGGTCTCAAACTCCTGACATTGTGATCCACCCGCCTTGGCCTCCCAAAGTGCTGGGATTACAAGCATGAGCCACTGTGCCTGGTCAAGTACATGAATTCTTGTGACATTTATTTTCACTGCTCAGTGAATGGTTTTCATTTTTGTCTTAAATTTTGGAGGTATTCTCAGTAACTGTGGTTTCTGAATGTGGGGACTCTGGAAAAAAATCTCACAGTTTAGGGGCCAGATTAGTAAACATTACATATTGCAATTGAAGTTAGCAAGAATAGAAATGCCAAGTGGTGGCCATGCTCTCTAGGTCCCTCAATCCCACTCCAGAATAAGAATGTCTCCATTCCTGGCCAGGTGT